>JAABKJ010075445.1:115429910-115580135 GCA_011634705.1 Andricus grossulariae | reverse complement strand
CTTTAGAAAAATTTTGTATTCTCTGGAAACCTTTTAAAATCCTTAAATAGCTTCAAAATTTTATTTTAAAATCTTCAAAAATCTACATTTTATTTTACACTTTTTGGGATTTTGATAACTTAAACATTTTTTTATAATTTTTTCAAAACTTCTAAATATCTTTTAAAATTATTCGAATTTTCCCTACAACTTTTAATAAATGCTGCAAAATTTAAAAAATTGCTTTAAAAATTTCCAGATTTTTCTTACAATTTTGAGAATCCTTTGAAATCTTTTTAAATATTCTCTTAAAACTAATTTAAAAAAATCAAAAATCATTTTAATTTTCTTAGAAATGTCAATACATTTTTTTCATTTATTTGAATTTTTTTTAAATGTTTAAAAAGCTCCTAAATTTTTTGTTCGAAATCTTCAAAAATCTACATTTTGTTAAAAATTTTTTAAAATCTTTTCAAGTTTTTCATTGTTTTTTAATCTTTTCAAACTTCTAAATGTCTCTTAAACTTACTTAAATTTCTTCTAAAGTAATAATTGTTAGATTGTTATTTATTCTTTCAAATTCGTTTTTTAAAATTCTTTTTAAATTGATTTTTGAAAGTAAAAAAACATTAAAAATTTTCACAGGAATCTTAAGAACCAAAAATTATTGTATTAAAAACTTTCAAAATCCTTAAAAATCTTGAAAATTTTAATTAGAAATTTTCAAAAATCTATATTTTGTTTCAAATCTTTTGAAATCTTTTCAAAATTTGTAAATATCTCCTTAACTTGCTCCAATTTTTTCTAAATCAATAATGGTTTAACATAATATTTTATTGTTTAAGTCTTCAGAAATGCATTTAAAAATTCTTTTATTAACAATTGAACTCAAAATTTCAGTTGAGGGAATTAATTTTCAACCAAACTGATGAATTTTAAACTAAAATGATGAATTTTCAACTAAAATGATGAATCTTCAACTGGAATAGTTGAATTTTATACCAAAAAGGTGAATTTTCAACTTTAGAAAAATTTAGAAAAATTTGGTATTATCTTGAAACCTTTTAAAATCCTTAAATAGCTTCAAAATTTTATTTGCAAATCTTCAAAAATCTACATTTTATTTTACACTTTTTGGAATCTTGATAACTTGAAACATTTTTAAAAATTTTGTTCAAAACTTCTAAATATCTTTTAAAATGATTCGAATTTAGCTACAACTTTTAATAAATCCTGCAAAATTGAAAAACTTTCTTTAAAAATTTCCAGAATTTTCTTACAATTTTGAGAATCCTTTGAAATCTTTTTAAATATTCTCTCAAAACTAATTTAAAAAAATCAAAAATCATTTTAATTTTCCTAGAAATGTCAATACATTTTTTTCATTTATTTTAATTTTCTTAAAATGTTTAAAAAGCTTCAAAATTTTTTGTTCGAAATCTTAAAAAATCTACATTTTGTTTAAAATTTTTGAAAATCTTTTTAAGTTTACCATTGTTTTTTAATTTTTTTAAACTTCTAAATATTTCTTAAACTTACTTAAATTTCTTCTAAAGTAATAATTCTTCAATTGTTATTTATTCGTTAATTTTTTTTTTTTAATACTTTTCAAATATTCTTTTAAAATCGATTTTTCAAAATGAAAAAACATAAAAAATTTTCACAGTAATCTTAAGAAAAAAAAAATTATTATATTGAAAACTTTCAAAATCCTTAAAATTCATAACTCCATCTAGTCTGAAAAAGACGTTACAAATTTTCTGTTATTCTCTAATGATAATACAGATTCCTTCAAATACATGCATTTTCTGCCAAATAGTTCAATTTTCAAAAGAAAAAGATAATTTGTCAATCAAAAATGGAATAGTTCAATTCTCAGTTACCAAAAATTAATATTTAACAAAAATAACATTGAATCTTCCACAAGTTGAATTCAACCGAGAAAGATAAATAAAAAAAAACAGTTGAATCTTCAACCAAATATATCAATCTTCAACTAATAAGATTAATTTTCTACCTAACTAAACGTATTTTCAACAAAATAGTTGAATCCTTTAACATAACAGATTAATTTTCAACCAAGTAGTTGAAAATTAACTTTTTTAACTGAAAATTTAACTATTCTATTTTTGATTGAAAATTTATCTTGTTTAGTTGAAAATTAAAATTTTTGGTTGAAAATTCATCTTTTTTATTTGAAAATTCATGTACTTGGTTGAATGTTGATTTCTTAAAACTTGACTTTTTTATGATTCATTTTAGTCAAATATTCATCTCTTTGATTGTAAATTTAACTATTTTGCTAATAATTAATTTTTTTAGTATTAATTTTCTTCACTGAAAATTTTACTATTCAATGTTTAGTTAAAAATTTAAATTTTGAATTGATCTTTCAGCTAAAATTTGATATTTTAAATTAAAAATTGATCTTTCAATGTTAAAAATTCATCTATTTGGTTTGAAATTAACTTTGTAAAAAATTCATTCTTTTTTGGCTAAAGATTCATAATATGAAAATTCAATTACTTTAGTAGAAAATGAAGCTTTTTGGCTTAGATAATTTATTTTGTTGTTGAAAATTATTTTTTTTTTTTTATCTCAAAATTAAAATATTTCATTTTTTGGTTGTAAACTCATCTTTTTCAGTTAAGAATTTAACTATTTGTTGGAAAATTCATGATTATTGTTAAAAATTCGTCTATTTGGGTAGAAAATTAATCTTGTTGGTAGAAAATTCATCATATTGATTCAAGGTTAATTTTTTTTCAATTTTATCTTTTGTAGTGGAATTCAACTGTTTGAAAATTCATTTTATTGATGAAAATTAGTTTTTTAAACCAAAAATTTAACAATTCCATTTTTGTTTATAAATTCAACGATTTCGTTGAAAACTAATGTTGCTTGATTGAAAATTAACTTTCTTGTTGAAATTTTGTCTTTTCCGGTTTAAAATTTCACTGTTTTCTAAAACATTTTACTTTTTAACTTCAAATCTTAACTATTTTTTATAAAAAAATCGTCTGTTTTGGTAGAAAATTAATTTGGTTTGTTTAAAATTCATCCACTTGGTTAAGTATTCAACTATTTTATTAAAAATTCGTTTTTTGTAGTTGAATTCAACTGGTTGAAAATTCATCTTTTTTTCAAATGAAAATTCAACTGTTTCGTTGAAAATTCATTTTTATTGATTGAAAATTAACTTTCTTGTTGACAATTTTTCTTTTCGGTTTAAACATCAATTGTTTTCTAAGATATTGCACTTTTTTTTACTTTTATTGAAAATTCATCTATTCGGTTAAGTATTCTACTATTTTGTTGAAAAATTCGTCTTATTTCGTTGAATTTCACTGGGTGATTATTAGCTTTTTCTTTTGCTGAAAACTCGTTTCTTTAAATTAAAAATTAAACTATTTCATTTTTGATTGTGAACTTATCTTTTTTTTTAGTTGAAAAAATCAACTATTTGGTTGAAAATTCAGGTATTTTGTTGAAAATTCATCTTTTGATAGAAAATTAGTCTCCTTGGCTGAAAATTCATCTTTGTGGGTTCAAAATTCATTTCTTTGCAAATTCGTCGTTTTTGGTTGAAATAAAATGTTTTTGATTTAAAATTAAAATATTTTTTGTTGAAATATGAACTATTACATGTTTGGTTGAAAATTCTTTTTTTTTTTTAAATCAACTACTGGGTTTAAAGTAGAACTGCTTTTTATAACAAATGCATTTCGTTGGTTAAAGATTCATAATTTTATTTGAACATTCAACAACTTGATAGAAAAATAAAACTATTTGTTTGAAAATTAAATTTTCGGTTGAAAATTCATATTTTTCGTGGAAAATTTAACTACTTGGTAGAAAATTAAACTATTAGGCTAAAAATTAAACTATGTTTTTGAAATGTTAACAGTTTGGTTGTGAATGTGTTTATTTATACATAATAGTTGATATTTCAACCAAAAAGTATTTTTATTATGAATGAAAACAACATTCAATCAAAAAGATTAATTTTAAACCAAGAAGATTTATTTTATACTAATAAAGATAAATTGATCTGATCAGCAACTTCCACCAACCGAATCTGTAAATTTCAATTTTCAACAAAAAAAAGAGATGTTAAAAAAAGTACTTAAATTTGTAACCAAAGAAATTGATTTTAAACTATAATGATGATTGATGAATTTGCAATAAAAAAATGCAAAGAAAATCGAGTTTTCAACAAAATAATTAAATTTTTAACCAAAGAAATAAATTTGTAACTATAATGAGGAATCTTTAATCAAAAGAATGAATTTTCAACCAAGAAGATTTATTTTCTACTAAAAAGACGAATTTTAAACTAAAAAAAAAGATAAATTTTCATCCAAACACGGATTTTCAGTCAAAAAACTAATGCTAATTTTTTTTAAATATTCAAAAATATTGTTAAATTTTCAACCAACAAATTAATTTTGAAGCATAATGATTAATCTTTAATTAAAAAAATTAATTCTGAACCAAATAGTTGAATTTACGACCTTAAATTTGAATTTTTAAACGCAACTTTTCGACAAAATACATGAATTTTCAACGAAAAATATAAATACAAATAGCCAGATTTTTTCGGTGCGTGTAGACTCTTCCCGAAGAAATTAATTTTTGTATTAAAAAAAAAAACGATATTTCAACAAAATAGTTACATTTTCAACCGAAAAAATAGAATGTTTTTGAATAGAAATAATGAATCATCAACCAAAAAATGAATTTTTAACAAAGTAGTTAAATTTTTAACCAAAGAAATAAATTTGTAACTATAATGAGGATTCTTTAATCAAAAAAATGAATTTTCAACCAAGAAGAAAGAAAGAAAAACCAAGAAGAAGTGATTTTCTACTAAAAAAGACGAATTTTCAACAAAAGACATGAATTTTTAACTAAAAAAGATACATTTTCTGCCCAAAATGGAATAGTTATACTTATACTAGAAAAAAAATAATTTTTCAACGTTAAAACTAATTTTCAACAAAATAGTTAAATTTTTAGCCAAAGAAATGAATTTTTAGTCACAGCAATGAATTGTCAATCAGAAAGATGAATTTTTCACCAAGAAGATGAATATTTTACTACAAAAGACGAATTTTCAACCAAATAGTTGAATTTTTAACTGAAAAAGATAAATTTTCATCCAAAGACGGATTTTCAGTTAAAAAAACTAATTTTCATTTTTTTTTAATGTTAAAAAAATAGTTAAATTTTCAACCAAAAAATTAATTTTGAAGCATAATCATGAATCTTTAATTAAAAAAATTTATTTTGAACCAAATAGTTGAATTTTCGACCATAAAGTTGAATTTTTAAACGCGACTTATCGACAAAATACATGGATTTTCAACGAAAAAATATAAATACAAATAGCCACTTTTTTTCGGTACGTGTAGACTTTTCATGAACAAATTAATTTTTGGAAAAAAAAAACGAATTTTCAACAAAATCGTTACATTTTAAACAGAGAAATTAATTTTCAACGAAATACAGGCATTTCCAACTAAAAAAGATCAATTTTCAACAAAAAATGTAATAGTTAAATATTTAGTTAAAAAATTAATTTTCAGCTAATTTAAAATTGAATTTTCAACAAAATAATTAAGTTTTCAAACGAAAAAAAAAGATTTTTTTAAAAATTAAAATAATGAATCGTCAATCAAAAAATGAACTTTTAACAAACTAGTTCCACTTTCAACTAAGCAGTTGAATTTTCAACGAAAAATGTATTACAGTGAAACCTGGATTTAGCTCCCCTGGATTTTGCCCTTCCGAGAATTGTCAACCAGAAAGATGAATTTTTCACCAAGAAGATGAATATTTTACTACAAACGACGAATTTTTAACCAAATAGTTGAATTCTCAACTAAAAAAGATAAATTTTCATCTAATTTAAAATTTAATTTTCAACAAAATAATTAAATTTCAAACCGAAAAAAAAGAATGTTTTTGAATTAAAATAATGAATCGTGAACCAAAAAATGAATGTTTAACAAAGAAGTTCCACTTTCAACTAAGCAGTTAAATTTTCAACGAAAAATGTAATACAGTGAAACCTGGATTTAGCTCCCCTGGATTTTGCCCTTCCGAGAATTGACGCCGCGCCGTGGGGTTACGTGAGATTATAATAGGAGCATTTTGTGGTATTTGTCCAAATTTTATCGTAAGATTCTTGGTTTATTTTCAAGAATTTATACACTCACCGTTTATGTGCTTTTAAACATCCGTACGGCTAGAAACACTAAATAATTAAAATTGAATGGTTTTTTAATGAACCAAAATGTATTAGGATATTTTTTTATGCCGACATAAGCTATTATCTCGACAAAAAAGGAGAGTTTCACGCACATCAGCTGTCACTTCAGACGGGACGACGCCATCTTGGCTATCGATGGCAATCGAGATATGCATAGACCTTGATTCGTATCGATACTCAATTAAAAATTTTTTTTCGTACATCAAAAATTATTAGAAAAAAAGTTCTTAAAAAATTTTCTTAATGCAGGTACCGGGTTGATCAAAAATATATTGTTTGGGAATGTCGTAGAACTCCAGCTTCGACTTCTCGAAACAGGTCCGCGTACGTAGCGATCTTTTTTCTTGCAGGTCCTGTTGACACAGCACTATTTGAAGTGATCAATCGAATCACTTGCTTGATTTAAATTCATTTTATTTTCCCACTCACACGTTTTGACAATTAAACCGCGGTTTTAAAGAAATGCAATCATCTCCAAAGGAGATAACCCCTTCAAACCAACAATGTGCTCGAAATCCCACATTTGCGACATCTGACAATGCAACAAATATTGTGAAAAATGTTTTTGCGTCCGCGGTTTGAAAGATAACGACAATATTTACAATTTTTCGAAATATGTATACGCAACTATCGATCGGATATGTTTCGATATATATCTCATTTGAAATCGATATCCAAGATAACGTCTCCCGCATCAAGTGACAGCTGATGTGCGTGAAATACTCCTTTTATGGCGACATAATAGCTTATGTCGGCATAAAAAAATATTTTTATACATTGTGATTCATTAAAAAACCAATCAATTTTGATTATTTACAGTGTTTCTGGCCTTACGGATGTTTAAAAGCACATAAACGGTGAGTTAAATATGATCATTCCGGTATCGTGACAGACCCATATTTGAGACATATAACCGCACCAATTTATAAAAAAAATTAGCCCAGTTATCCTTCAGTACTAATTTCTAATAAAAATTAAATTTTCCACTTATCTTGTGTAATTATCAAATAATTGCGGGCGTCAGATCCTCCACGGATCAATCACATAGATGACAAAAAAAAAAATTACAAGATAATTTAAAAAGAAATTAGTAAACTGGAAATTAAAAAGGGTTGGCCAGCTCAGCCCCGTCTCTGGAAAATGATAGAGGGGCTAGTTCTTCAGATCGGAATAAAACCAATTTAAATTAATCTAATATATAAAAAAAATCATGAATCAATTAATAATTTTGGACTATATAATATGTATTTTATTAGGATAATATCATTTCTTTTTACAAACTGAATTATAATAAAACAATTGATGGGCAGAAACAATGGAGTTAAGGGGAAGACAAAATGTGTATATAAAATGGCGGAATATATAATTTTCTAAACAAAATGTGATCTTCCGTCTCGGTTTTCCAAGACTTAAGGGCATGTGATACTTCCGCGTGTGGTAAATCGGGTTCAGTTCCCCGGGTTTTTGTCCAAAAAAATTAAAAAAATTTTAAACTGTATTTGGAGATGCTATAAAATAGAACAACAGACGTCCCGGAACTCTTTGTTGAGGGATAATAGCAAAAAAAATTTATTCTGCTAAATAAATTTTTTTTTATATGCACTATTTGGAAGCTAGGATTCGCTTTTGAGGTATCTACCATTCCGATAATGTCGGTCTCTGTTGTACCTCAAAATACACACACACTAATCAAATTCAGCAAAATGAAATTTTTTTAAAATTATTCCACGACAGAAGAGTTCTGGGACGTCCGTTAGCATGTTCGCTATCATTCCCAAATTTTGAAGGCAAAATCTTTATTATTGTAGGAAAAAAGTCGGGGGAACCTAACACTGCTAAAATCGAAAATTTTTTAAGTATCACATGCCCTTAAAAAATAGATGTGGGTTATACCCTATTCTTAAACTCACAATTAAAAATATTTTTGGAGGTTATAAGGACAATATTTCTTAATTATCACTAGGGAACGTAGGATAATTCAGGGGCTGACATAATTTCAAAATACAATATATCTTGGGACTAAACGACAAAAGGTAAAATTCAAATATAAATCACCAAGCGCAATAATTATGAATTACTGAGATCAGAGTGAAGGTTGGCTGATAATCATCTGAACCGAAAACATTCTCAAAAGAGATCGTTTTGTGAGAAGGTGAATCAACAATGTTCATTCATCTTCTCTCAATAGTCCAGAAAATTTGTGTTCAACGTTCATGAATGATGCCCGGAAATTTGTTCGATTCCATACAATTAATTTCTTTTTAATGGTATCACACGCTCAAAAAAAAATTTCTACAGCCCGAGCTAAACAACCATACCTATACGTTATTGAGGTCGCTGTTTGCGAATCCAGGATGACTTGGACTTCATCAGGTAAGGGTCAAGGTCTACTGCACGTCAAAATGAGAAAAAACCAATTCCAAGGTTTTCTCAATTTCAACCTCGGGATGTCCTTCATCTTGACCTGATGGGGTAAAACTGACCGCGGATTCGGATTTAGCGACCCTAAAAACGTCTCAAAGTAGTGGTTCACGCCGATTTAATTATTTTTTCTCATTTCGACCTACACTTGACGTTGATCCTAACCTGATGGAGTCAAAATGACCCCGAATTCATATTTAGCGACCCTGAAATCGTTTTAAAGTATTGGTTCACGCCGATTCAATAGTTTTTTCTCATTTTGACCTTCACTTGACCTTGAGCCTCAACTGATGGGGTCAAACTGACCTCGAATTCGGATTTACCGACCTCAAAAACGTCTCGAAGTAGTGCTTCACGCTGATTGAATGATGTTTTCTCATTCTGACCTTCGCTTGACCTTTATCCTGACCCTTTGAGGTCAAAATGACTCCGAATTCGGATTTAGCAGCCCCAAAAACGTTTGAAAGTAGTGGCTCACGCGAAATCAATGATTTTTTCTAATTATGACCTTCACTTGACCTTTATCCTGACCAGATAGGGTCAAACTGACCCCGAATTCAGATTGAGCGACCCCAAAAACGTCTTAAAGTAGTATTTCACGCCGATGCAATGTTTTTTTTTATAATTCTGACCTTCGCTTGACCTTTATCCTGACCTTCGCTTGACCTTTATCCTGACCTTTTGAGGTCAAAATGACTCCGAATTCGGATTGAGCAACCCCAAAAACGTTTTAAAGTAGTGGCTCACACCAAATCAATGATTTTTTCCAATCATGACCTTCACTTGACCTTTATCCTGACCGGATAGGGTCAAACTGACCTCGAATTCGGATTGAGCGACCACAAAAACGTCTCACAGTAGTAATTCACGCTGACTCAATGGTTTTTTATAATTCTGACGTTCGCTTGACCTATATCCTGACCTGATGGGGTCAAACTGACCCCGAATGCAGATATGGCCATCCCAGAAACGTCTTAAAGTGATGTTTCACGCCGATTTAATGGTTTTCTCCAATTATGACCTTCACTTGACCTTGTTCCTGACCTTCTGAAGTCAAAATGACTCCGAATTCGGATTTGGCGACCCCAAAATCGTCTTAAAGTAGTGGTTCCTGCTGATTCAATGTTTTTTCTTATTTCGACCTTCACTTGACCTTGATTCTGACCTTATGGGGTCAAACTGACCCTGAATTCGGATTTAGCGACCCCAAAACCGTCTTACAGTAGTGATTCACGCCGATTCAATGTTTTTTCTTAATTCGACCTTCACTTGACCTTGTTCCTGACCTTCTGAGGTCAAAATGACTCTGAATTCGGATTCAGCGAGCCCAAAAACGTCCTAAAGTAGTGGTTCCCGCCGATTAAATGTTTTTTCTTATTTCGACCATCACTTCACCTTGATCCTGACCTGATTAAATTTTTGCTATATTAAATAAAATATTAACTCACTTTGAGTGACAAGTGAATAAAAAATTGAAAATCCCTGAAAAGCTGCAATTTCAAGCGTTATTCAAAGATAATATTATTAACAATAATAACAAATTGTTTAAACAATAATGTTTGTTAACATAATTGACCTATCTCTTTCTTATTGAAAATTGGACAAAAAGTGGAACTTTTTTGACAAATCGGCGACTTTCTATCTTAATTCTAAGAGAAAATTGCTAAAAACAATAATAAATTATTTAAACCATTCATGTAAACATCCAATTATCAGTATAAAGTAACGTTTTACATATCAGAAACAATTTGCTTAAAAAAAATGACAACTCTGTGGTCAGAGTGAACGTTATCTGGCACCTATCACCTAAACGAGAAACATCCCAAGCAATAATATTCAAAAGTATATGATTTCTAGTTTGAATAAAATTAGTAATGACAAATTTGTAGCTCTTTTTTGGATAAGCAAATTTTGTTGATTCATTTTTTGATAGCTTGTGTCGGTTGTCCAAAAATTAAATTTTCTACTTTTCAATGTTGTTTTTTACGAATAAAACAAAAACCACGCATTGTGCCCTGAAAGCTTTGACCCAAGCCGCGTCAGGTGGAACAATTTGATTTTAAATTTAAAATTAAAATAAAACAAATTGACCTGTTTCATTTTCAGATCGTGGGTTGTTTGACTTTAAATTTTGATTTTCCTTTGTTTTTTTTTTTTATTTTGTAAATGCACTCACACGGGTAATTTGTTTTTAATAGAAGAAAGTTGTCATGTTCATAGACAGATAGACATACATACAGACAGATATGCATGCATACAGACATGCAGACAGACAGACATACAGACAGACAGACACATTAGTAAAAACCTGCAAGAACTTTTTGAATATTTATTGAAAAATCGAAAATTCAAATTTGGATCGCACAACAAACGATGAAAAATTACAAATTCCATTTTAGGGTCAGATACGAAAAAAAGGTTGATTAACCAGAATAAAAATTTGGACAATCATACAAGCTACGGAAAATAAGAATAATAAGACAAAAGTTGTTCACTCAAAAAAGAGCTACAAATTTGATAATAATAATTGTTTTACGGAGCGCATAGATTTGTGTTAAATCGTCAGTAATAAGATAGAAAATAGAAAATTATACAAACAAGAAAATGAAAATATGTATATTTCAATGCCAATGCATATTATGAATTGCTATAATATAAATTTGTTGAAATGATACTTTCTTCATGTAAGCTGTGAACAAAATTTAATACAAAATAAGAAAAAAGTATCAAAGTAATCACGATAAATAAAATTAATACTTTATTTTGCAATATCTGAGTAAGCAATCCCAGGCTGAGGTGCAGAAATAAACGTAATATACATTCGATATAATAGATTGAAGATACAGTAAAAAAGTTCACATTTTTGACAAAATTGAATGCGAAGCACGAGATATATGACAATAATGTGTTTTTTAAAGCCGAAGGAGCTTTAACAGAAGACAATTCACAATCAAAAAATTACATTTGTCGATGCTCATTCGACGTTTAATTACAAAAGATCTGTGCTGTTGAATTTGCAACCAAAAAGATGAATATAAAACCACGAAAATTAATTTTCGATCAAAAAATACGAATGTTCGACACAAAATGTGAATTTGCAATCAAGTTGTTGAATTTGCAGCTGAAAATGATCAATTTTTAACCAATAGTTGAATTGTGCAAAAAAAATAGATAAATTTATAACAAAAAATGAAAGTTACAATGGTTAGTCAAACAAATTAATTTTCAACAAAAAAGAAACGGATTTTCAACGCAAAAGTTCAGTTTTCAACCAATGCGACGAATTTTCAACTAAAATTATGAATCTTCAACTGGAATGGTTGAATTTTATACCTAAAACGTACACAAATTTTCGACCAAAGAATTCAATTTTTAAATAAAACACATTAATTATCAACTAAATAGTTGAATTTCCATCCTAAAAAGATATATTTTTAAACAAAGATAGAGTATTTAAATTTCCTGTTTTGAAAAACTAATTTCAAATAAACAAAAAAGCGAATTTTCACTTACAAAAATTGATTTTCAACAGGGTAGTTCAACTTTCAGAGATGAATTAATTAAAATTAATTTTTACAAAAGAGTTTAACTTTTAACCAAGGAGTTGAATTTTTTAACTAAAAAAGATGAATTCTCAAAGAAAAATGTAATATAATTGAAATTTCAACCGAAAAAGATTCTAATATTAAATAAAAACCAGTTGCATTCAACCAAAAATGACAAATTTCCGAGAAGAGTTGAGTTTTCAATTAAAAAATATTAATATTTATTAATTTAATAATTTTTATTATTAATATTAAAATATTTAAAAAAGTACATGAAATTATTATTAAGTACAATGAAAGAACAAAAAACCAAACGAAAAGAGTACTTAGCCTAATATTTCATTTACAGTACACTTTGACCAACTTTCTTAAGTTTTGAGTTCATCCTTTATGGTTTTTTCTTCGTTTTCATCCACCTAAATAAAAATTCATTCCCTATAACATACACTTTGTAGCAAAAATATAATTTAATCCACTCCGTTCACGAAAACTATCCTTTATAGGTTAGGTTTGACAATTTTAACAAAACATGGTTTAATGGCGAGGATATCTGAAGCTACCAATTTATGCTCTGTCGTACACAACATTGCGATACCTTAGTACTTAGATGTGTTATGATATAAATAAGCCATAGTACAGTTTGTACTAAGATAGTTTGTACTATTTGAGATGATTATGGTCAGCAATGTAAAACAAATGTGATCGAGAATCAATTAAACAAAACAAAAAGTACTTCAAGTAGTTTTTAGAAGATTTGGAAGTTTTAAGAAGAAGAAATATTTCTGAATTATAATAGAAAATTTAGTTACACTGTTCGTGGCGAATTCATCTTTCTTTGGTTAAAAATTCAACTACTTAGTTATACGTTAAACTCTCTTGTTAAAAATCAAATTTTTTGGTTAAAGTTTCTTAATTTTAATTGAAAATTCATCCCTGGTTGAAAATGTAACTACTTTGTTGAAAATCCATGTTTTTAACTAAAAATTTAACTATTTCAGTTGAAATTTTAACTTTTTGCCTGAAAATTCGTTTTTTTGTTTGTTTATTAAGAATTAGATTCTTAGATCATATTTTTGGTATGAAATTCAACTATTTCAGCCGAAGATTCATCATTTCAGTTAAAAATTCATCAGTTTGGTAGAAACTTAATTTCTACTACTGAAAATTGAACTATCTATTTTTCGTTAAAAATTGATATTTTCTAGTTTGAAATTCAACAATTTGGATGAAAATTTGCGTTTTTAATTGAAAATTCAACTATATCGTTTAAAATACACATACTTTGTTAAAAAATCGACTTTTATTGTAAAATTATGTTTTTCTTTGCAAACTAATCTTCTCGCTTAAAAATTCTTCTTTTCGGTTAAAAATGAAAGTACTAAGTTCAATATTTATCATTTTAGTGAAAATTTCATCTTTTAGATTCAAAATGAAATTACTTGGTTGAAAGTAATAATCTTTTCTTGAAAAATAATTGTTTTGGTTGAAGATTCATCATTTTAAATAAAAATTGATTTCTTTGCTTCAACATTTATTTTTGACTGAAAATTTAATTATTCAATTTTTGGTTGAAAAGTGATATTTTTTAGTTGAAAATTGTTATTTTTTGTTAGAAATTAATCTTCTTAGTTGGAAATTAATTTTTTTGGTCAACAATCTAATAATTATTATAGTTAAACATCAATCGTTTTAGTTGAAAATTCATCTTTCTGGTTTCAAATTCCACTATTTCAGATAAAGACTTACAATTTTACTTAAAAATTCATCATTTTGTTTGAAAATGTAACTATTTTCTTGAAAGATATATTTTTTTTTTTTGGTTTGTTGAAAGATATTTTTTTTGTGGAAAGTTATTTATTTAATTTGGAAATGGTAAATTAAGTTCTGAAGAAGAAACGGAATTTCCAATAACATCCAGATATTGATTTTCAAAAAAAAATGATGAATCTTATAAAAATATTTCAACAAGAGGTTAACATTAAGAAACCAAATTGTTTGATTTTCAACCACAAATATAATCTCCTAACCAATAAGAATAATTTTCTGACAAAAATACCATTTTTTTTTTCCAACTAGAAAAAAAGTTTTCTATTCAAAATGGAATGTTGACATTTTCAGTATAACAAATTACTCTAAAAAATGAATTGTCAACTGGTTTAATTTGACATTTGCAATTCAAGAATTGAATTGTAGTAAAAGTAGTTGTATTTTTAATCAAGAAGATTTATTTGCCAGAAAATAAAGACACATTTAGGGCGAAATGCATAAGTTTTCTAGATAAATTAGTTCAATTTTCAGAGAAACACGATCAACTGTCACCTAAAAATGGCAAAGCTTAGTGTTCAGAAAACAAATTAATGTGCAACCAAAATAATTCAACTTTTGCCTTGAACATTTGACTATTTGGTTTTCGGTTGAACTTGAATTGTTTTGTTAGGAAATTTGACCATGTCTTTGAAAATTCATCGTGGTAAGTTGAAAAATTAACTGTCTGACATAAACATTAAACTATTTTCTTTCAATTACAATTATTTTTCTGAAAATTGAACATTTTCTTAAAGAGTCATCTTCCTCATTGAAAATTCATCTTTCTCGGTTAAAAATTGTTTTTCGTTTAAAATGTTTCAAATAGTGATATTGCACTAGAGGTCTTCTTCTTTACTTGAGAATTCTATTATTATATTTTTGGTGAAAAATGCATCTATTTTGGTGGAAAATTCTACTATTTGGTTGAAAATTTCCTTTTCTTTCTCCTTGGCAGTGATGCTGTATTCGGAAGGAGCCGAGAATTCGATCACGAATATAGTTCGTTTCTCAATGTCTTGGAGAACGATAGCAGGCCTCGAGTCTGCAACGAAGACTGTGTTCAGAAAATCGTATTTCCAGAAAATTTGGCACTTCTTGTTTTGGACAATTAACTCTATCTCCCTCCGAGCGTTTGGCAGGGCAGGGTCGCGGCCAAAACTGTAAGAGCGACAAAGATGGTAATAAAGAATTTTTAGGGCCGCATTATGTCTGCAGAGATACGTCGTTCCTGCGTGAGTGGGCCACCCGGAGTGTATGTGTACTAGGTACTCAGCGTGTACATGACGCTCTGCAACCATCGGTGGAAACTTCTTGACATAAAATGCGGTCACGGCATACTAAGGTAGAAATGACACCGCACTGGCCTGCGAAAATAAAACACTCTGTACCTGAATTAAGAGCTGATCATCTGAGGAAAGAAAAAGTTTGCTCGTTCGACAAGGACTGACCTACTATATTTCTGTGAAAGCTTCTGTGCATTTTTTTTCAATAGCTGTAGGCAGAATTCTGTAACCTCTGCTTTCTTTACTTCGCCTTTGAGCAGTGAGGCAAGCATGTTAGTCGTGGATACCGTGTTCAACGCCGACAGATTTAATGATCAAATATGTCGAAGAAGATGCTTGTGTCTGCCTCGGGGAGAATCCTTCACTGACGTTACGTCCTGAATACGGCTTTGAGGCACGCCCAGATATGTATAGGTCTCTCAAGTGTGAAGATGTCCCGGGACACTTATATTCACAAGCTCAGGGTCCTAGGGAACGCTAGAAATCTTTTATTTCTTCAGATGAATCTTGGCACACTTATTCAATCCAAAGTCCATACCAATCTCTCCTGTGTACTCCTTTGACGATACTTAAAGAAACTTGAAGCTTGATTGCATCAGAAGCATCGATCTTCAGGTCATCCATATAAAGTACATGAGTGACCTTATGCTCGCGATGATTAGTGTCGCGGGAGAGGTGCCCAGGATAATTGCGTAGTGCGAGAGATAGAGGCAGAAGTGTGACGCAAAAGAGCAGAGGGCTCATGTTATCGCCCTGAAAGACGCCCCTGTGGAAAGTGACGTTATTCGTTCTCACGCGATAATTCCCAGATGAGATAGTAAATTTAGTTTTCCAAAGGGGCATCAATCTCTCTATGCATCTCACTCTGTGTGGATGAAGTTTCATGTTATTCAACAGACATATGATAAGTCTAGAAGATGTTAAATCGAAAGGTTTCCTTTAGTCAATCCGGGCCATTGACAGGATGCGCAGATGGGCTGCTCCTTCTTTGCAGACGCACCTGCCAATTAGTAGGTTCTCTCGACATCTTGTTACACCTTTTTCCGAGCCACGTTGTTCGTACATCTCTGTCCATACAGGCTTAATTCTTCAAACTATCCTATCGTTTAGGACAGTTGTAAAGATCTTTTACAGCGTGTTTAAACAAGTTATTGGCATGTTATTCTCTGGGTTGGGTAAGTTGCCTTTTCTCGGTAAGAGTATAGTGCGTCATAACACCAACCACTGCGGAATTGGCGTCTCCGATTTTAAATATGAAGTGAATATGCGGGCAGTGATTGATGGACAATTCTACTCAGAAACTCCATGAACCGAATGATATTATTAGTATCTTCTATCAACTCCAGTGTTTTCAGGATCTTGTATACCTCTCTTCAAAAAGACACTACATCGTTAGGCTTGGGTGAATTTTTTACAGGATCAGGGAGATCAATGAAGAGACGCGATGGGTCCGCGAGAAACTGTTGATTCTCCCTGATCCATCCCTTCTATGAATTCCGGACGAATTTAGGACAAATCCCGGATTCGGAAATTTGTCCGAAATCATCCGAAAAGTTATCCCGTTTTTGTCCTCTAGATTCTATTCGATCGTTTACGAAATTTGTACGGCCGAAGAAGCACGGAAATGAATCCGAATATCATCCGGTAGAATCCGAAAGTTGTATGGTCTGACGGATCCGATCAGTCCGTGTTAGATCCGAATGAGTTCGTATTTTGTACGGCCTGAAGGATGCGATCAATCCGGATTGTGTCCGGTCATGTCCGTGTTTTGTACGGTTTGTCAGATGCGATTAATCCGGATTGTATCCATTCATGTCCGTTTTTTGTACGGTCTGGCGGATGCGATTAATCCGGTTAAGTGGCAAACTTGTTTCATGTAGGATTGATTTGGATTTAGATGTTCCCAAATGGTTTTTCAACTATGAGGATATTCGCATAAATGTTTTGTACTTTTGACCTCTAAATTAAAATAAAAATAATTTGAGAAAAGACCTTGCCCTGCCAAACGCTCCGAGGGAGGTAGAGTCAATTGTCCAAAATGAGAAGCGTCAAATTTTCTGGAACAGCGATTTTCGAATAGCAGTCTCCATTGCCCACGCTAGGCCTGACATTGTTCTCCACGTCTTCGAGTAATGAAAAATTATTTGTGATTCCTCGGCCCCAGCCGACTACAACATCACGGCCAAGGGGTCGGAAATCAAGGAGAGGTATCAAAACCTTAAAAAATAGTTTCAACGGCTGTACCCAAATATTCGGCTTAAGTAATTGTCCTTGTGATCGATGCTCTCGGGTGTGCGAAACGATCACTGGTTCGTAACCGTGAAGCTATACCTGCGTGCTAAGAATATGCTAAGGCACCTGCGAAATAGATGCAGAAAGCTGTCATCCTTGGCTCGCTTCGTGTCCTTCGGACACACCAGGGTTTCGGCGGCCTGTTGTTGTGATTTCGTCGTGTCCTGTGGCCACCCACCTACTACTGGGAGCCGGTGTCATTTTCATAGATGATAGTTGCTCCCAGTGGGACCCTGCGGTGGTTGTTTAACCTTTTTACATTCTCATCAATGAGAAGGTATTGGTTTTATGTGCAAAAGGACTTTGTGGATTCCACCAAAGGTCAAAGTTTTGAGGCCCTCTGAGTCATAAAAAATATTTTTTACGTAGGTGTCTGTCTGTTGTCATTGTTGTTGTCGATGTCGGCTGTGAACAAGATAACTTCCGACAGAATTATCTAATCGGATTGCCCTTCGGCACACTCTATAAAGGCGTAAAAAGAAAGGACGAGTTCGTTAGCCAGCCCTTTTGGATGAGTATAAAAGTTAGAGCATTTTCAATATTTTTGCCACCATTTTTTTGTATTTAAAAATTTTATCTACGGCTATACGCAGTACTCAGAGAGCCAAAAAAGAAAAAGAGCTACGTTATTAATCAATTTTTTATGGGGCGCGTAGTTTTTGTTTTGATCGTAATAAAATAACAATAAAAAAAAATTAAATTAAATTTTTGGACAAATGAAACAAGCGACAAAAAAAATGTGAGATCAAAAGCTATTCATCAAGAAAAGAACTACAAATTTATTATTGTTTATTTTTTATAACACGCGTAGTTTTTGTTCCAATCTAAGAAATAAAATTACCAATATGAAATCAAATTTTTGGAAAAACAATACAAAGTATAGAAAAAGTTAATGACCAAAAGTTGTTCACCCAAAAGACGTCTACTTTTTTTAGTTATGAAGACAAGGCAATGAAAACACATCTGTGTAAAAATATCAATGCATATTGTCAATTGTAATAATATAAATTTATTGAAATTATTATACATTTTTTAAGGTAGCTGAGAGTAAAAATTAGTGCATAATAAGGAATAAACATTAAAGTAATCACGAAAAATACAATTTTGACATTATTTTGCCATATCTGAATCAGCTGTCCCAGACCTAGGTACAGAAATAAATATAATATCCATTTGATATAATAGAGTTGAACTTAATGTAGAAATTTCGCACTTTGGACAAAATCGAGTGCGAAGCACGAAATGCGTGATGAGAATGTGTTCGTTAAAGCCGAAGGAGCTTTAACAAAAGAGAATTCAGCATCACACAATTACAGTTGCCGATGCTTGACCTTTAATTGTAAAAGGTATAGGCACAAATACGGACGAAGTACAAAGACCGACTACAAAGTATCGAGCGCGAAGCGCGTGATTCAACCCAAACTTGCAAGTCGCGCGCGCAGCACGCGATAAGAATGTCTTCTTTTGAAATATATTTATAAATATAATGAGTTTTTTGTGAACATGAAACTGGGGAAACCCCTATTTTTGTCAACAAAATGTGACAAGTGTTTCCTAAAGTGAATTATTGTAATCGAATTCCATCGAGTTTACCCAAGTTTACTAAAATTTTCTTAAATTTGTAGAGGTCCCTTTGAATTTAACCAGGCTTTTCTTAAATTCTCTTCATTTTATTTTAGAGTTCAAAAGTACAAAACATTTTTGCGAATATTCTTACAGTTGGAAAATCATTTGGGAACATCTAAATCTAAATCAATCCTACATAAAACAAGTTTGCTCTAAATGGTTTCAATTTCTATCAAATTATTGAATTTTCATGTGAAATAAAAGATGAATTTATCACAAAACTTTTGGCTATTTCAACCAAACAATTGAATTTTTAAAATAAAATGGCAAATTTTCAAACAAGAAGATTAAATTTCTACCAAGAAAGACGAATCTTCAACAAAACACATGATGTATTCTTAACCAAAAATTAAATACTTCAATTGACAGTTTAAAAAATTTTGTTTCCACCAAACGTGAAACGAATTTTCATAAAAATAGTTAAAGTTTCAACCAAAAAGATGAATCTTCATCTAGAATGATGAATCTTTATAAAACGAATGCATTTTCAAGAAAGGATTTCAACATTCAACGAAAGCGTTGAATTTTTCACGAAAAAGTTGATTTTTTGAATAATTAGATTAATTTTCTACAAGAAAATTAATTATCAACAAAATGCATTTATTTTTAACCAAAAATATTAATTTCAAACTAAAAAAGATCAATTTTCAACAAATGAGTAAACGAGATTAATTCCGTACCAAGAATATAATGTTAGATTTTGTAGCCAAAAAAATTAACTTTTAACCAAGGATATTTGGATATTCTTATTGGATTCTATTAATTCAGTTTAAATTTACATGAAAAAACAAGAAAAAGAGGAAGTTTCTTGAAAACAGGAAAAAAAAAGAATTCTTTTAAAAAGGGGCAAAGTGTCTATAGACGGCCTCTTAGCTGTTAAGTTAATCTGCTGTCTAAGTTAATCTTCAAATTTCATTTATTTATATATTATATATATAAATATAATTTAAAAATAGACCAAACCACCACCGTAGAGTCCCACTTACAGCAACTGCCATTCGTAAAAATGACACTGGCGCCCAGTAGAATCGCGGAAAATCACACCTATGGCCACGTCATATATATATAATTGTTTTTCACTTTGTCTTAGGAATAATGTGTGGCTAATCACTTTCTTTCAAAATCAGTTATCTATAATTTGATGTAGCCAACAAGGTGGCCAATGACTATGTTTCACCACATTTAAGTGGCCAATCACACAATCATTAGCCTATGCTAATCACTATGTCGTCATGACCAATCATTGTGTTTTTCGACATTTTTATTAATATTCTTTAAATATAAATTATCTGCTACCTTTTAACGCTTAACTTACTATGGTTATTTAAATCTTTATAAAATTTATTATCAATCTGTGTATTTTAGAATTTCTTTCGACGCTTATATAGTGTTTTTTTCAAACTATTTAACAGGAAAAATTCCTTAAGTCGGCAATCATTGTGCCGATTACCATACCAATGCAGTATTTATTCACATAAGTATCTTTTTTACCAACATTGTTACCAAATTATTATGAGAATGTAAAAATTAACTAGTGACAGTAACTAGTAAAAAGAACTAGTTACAGTAACTGTTTGAAAAAACTAGTTACATGCGATCAGTGCTACTAGATGCCTGGGCTATTGTGCATTTAGCTTATTTGCAACGAACGATGATTTTCACGAGAATATGTACACCGCAGAGGAAATGACATGCTCTTCAGATATAATCACGAATATGGTGAACCCACGATTTCCTCCAAATCTCAATCAGATTGTTACCGCAATGCACACACGCGAGAATTAATCTTCCGTTATATCGCAATTCATCTACTTGCATGGGCTTATATAATAAAGCCGACCAAATCATTGTAAAGGCGTTATGGTCAACGTGTCATTTCGTAAACCATCAATCAATACAATTCAAGTCACTGTCCTTTCTTCTCGATCCAGTCACGAGCACCTTCATGCAACACGAAACAAAATGTGTTTTTATCAGAATCTCGATAACAACTCTCAGTCTCAGTACACGTAATGTATCCGAGTTTTTTTAAACATTACAATCAACAAGTTCACCGCACGGAAACAAAATTTCACTGTCTTGCAGAATTTTTTGTGTAAATTATGAAAATCGATTCGATGTGAAGGCGTCATGGAACAAAAAAAAATCTCCTTGACAACGAATTTGGGAAATTTACATTCTGAAGATGTACGAAATTGATTTCGAAATTAAGATCGAAAAGAAATCTATTTTATCATGAATAATTTTATGCAAAATGAGCATGAAAAAGTTTCACAATTAAAAATACAGAATTCCAAACTATCTCACTTTTCGGCTCATTAGAGACAAAAATAACCAAATGAAAAAAGAGGGAGAAAAAGAGATTGAAACATACGTATTTTCATTGTCTTGTTTTTATAATTATAAAAAAGTATGCATCCTATACAAAAAATGTTGTTAGTATACATTTTATTGCAACTTGTGTCGCTTCTCCATAAATTCAATTCGTTCATTTTCAACGATATTTTTTATGATTCAAACTGAAAATACGCATACTAATGTAAAGTGGTTCCAAGCAAATTTTTAGATATAATTCAGAAAAAAATTCTGTCAAATAGAAAGTTATTTTAGCTTGTGTCGTTTTTCCAAAAATTTAATCTGTTCATATAAAACAAAAACTACGCATCTTATCAAAAAGTGATTAAAAAAAAATTTGTAGATCTTTTTTGATTGCACGATTTTTGTATCTTCATTTTTTTTGCATCTTGCATAGTTTGACCGCAAAATAGAATTTTTCATTTTTCATTATTTTTTGTGCGATCAAAATTTGAATTTTCGACTTTTCGAGAAAATTAAAAAAAATGTTGATATGATCTTGTGGGGCTCTCGAAAATGAACGTTTTTCTCCTTCTGATTTTTTTTCATATCCTGCGTTGTTCGGCTACAAATAACTGTATATTGAATTTCCAAATCAATAAAAAAAGTGATCTCAAACATTTTCAAAATGTGCTTACTTCTTGAATATCTATCCAAAATAGCTGATTAACGAACTCGTTTATTTTCAGGCCTTCAAAAAGTGTGCCAAAGTACAATCCAATCTGATCAATATTTTGAAAGTTATCGTGCGACACACAGACATACTGAACAAACAGAAAAACAGACAGACATAGAAATATTATCCTTATATGCCCTTGTAAATATCTTTTTTTCTCATTCAGGGGGTCTCGAAACGTGGAGATTTGATAAAAACCGACTTAGTCAAATTTTACATAAAACCGAAACCTTTTCATTAGGATGAGAATCTACAAAAAATGATAGATATGTTATATCATTATACTTACGAATAGAATTAAGGGCGACCGCCAAAGTAAAAGCGAAAGTATAAATCATCCTAATTCTTTCAAAGTAGATGAAAAACTGATTATTTCTTTGATGAATAATCTGGTTATAAGTGAAACCAAGCAATATTCCAGAGTTTTATTAGACTACAAATATATAAGGTAATCATTACCTCGCAGATTATTATAGGCATCAAGGTTCCCCTCTGAGGTGATGATAAGGAAATATCGACTCTTACGTTGAGAATTCATTTTTACATTCTCATCCTAATGAGAAGGTATTGATTTTATGTAAAATTTGACTTAGTCGGGTTATATCTAATATCCACGTTTTAAAACCCTTTGAGTCAGAAAAAATTATTTTTACTCAGATGTCTGTCTGTCTGTAGTTTGCAGTATCGTTTAGGCACGATAACTTTCGAAAGATTGATCAGATTGGATTGTGCTTTGGCACACTTTTTGAAGGCCTAAAAAAAAGAACGAGTTCGTTAACCAGCTATTTTAGATCAAAATTCAAAAAGTGAGCACACATCAAGAGTAATACAAAATACAAACAATTTATCCTAATAAAATTTGTCATAGCATTTTCAAAATCCCAAAAAAACAATCGAAAATTAATATTTTAAGCCGAACAACGCACGATATAAAAAAAAGTCAAGAGTAGAAAAACGTTTCTTTTTGAGAGCCCTACAAGATAATCAGATTAGCTTTTTGAATTTTTTCGAAAAATCGAAAATCCAAATTTTGATCGCACAAAAAATAATTCAAAATTAAAAATTCCATTTTGCGGTCAAACTATGCAAGATACAAAAAAGATGAAGATACAAAAATCGTGCACCCCAAACAGATATACATTTTTATTCTCAATCACTTCTTGATAGGACGCGTAGTTTTTGTTTTATTCGTGAAACATAACATTAAAAATAAAAAAAACTTAATGTTTTGGAAGACGACACAAGATAAGAAAAAAATAATATGCAAACTTGTTCACTCAAAGAGGATGTACAGATTTGTTATTTATAATTTTTAGAAAGGGCGAGCATATTTTTCAATGTAAAAAATAAGCATAAAAATAAAAAAAATTTAAATTGTCAAAAATGAAACAAAAGACGAAAAAAAATATGGAAAGACAAAACTTGTTCAACCAAAAAAGATATACTTTGTTATAAACTCTTGCCATAAAAATACATCAAAAATTAAAAATTATCTTTTTGGAAAAACGACACAAGCTGCAATAACTTTTTATTTAACAAAAGAAGCAAAAGCAGTATATCGTTGATGCATTCTGTTTCTGAAACTATTCGTTAAGACTATTTTGTTTGGGATTTTACAGAATATGCACTCAGATCATTTGGCCATTGCCAAAATTCTCAAACATTCACTATGTTTATTTATTGTATACAATGTTAATATTTTCGAGAATATTTTTCAAAGACACCCACAAAATATGGGCTATGTTTGGAAGTATCCCTGTACCACTGGTGTTTGGACATATAACGCGCGTTTTTTTTATATAACACAACTAATTTCATGGTTCACTATAATTATTTATACTTTTATATAACTGAAAATACAATTAACAAATCGCGATTCTTCGAAAATTGGACATTTACGACAAAGCGTCACTTAACCCATCCAACATCACGACATGAGACAAAGGAGAGATTTCTGGAAACTGACACAAGATTGCGACACTTCTTACCAGAAATATTAACCAGAATAGTTTTAACCAGAAAAAATAAACCATAGTTATTTAACTAGAATTTTGTAGTCATATTAACTATAATTTTGGATTAAACTAACTAGAAATTTTTTAACCAGACGCGTCTAGTAACTTAAACTAGAATTTTTTTTGAGTGATGTTATTCTATACTTGTGACCTGTAATTTATGTATTTATCAACATATTTTAATTTTCAGATAGGCGGCTTGCTATTCGATCAGACTCACTTTCCTTTTGTTTAGATGAGAATAAATGGGGTGTAGGAATTATGGGTACAACGTATGAATATTTTGACCTAGTGGTATTATTTTTATTTGCAATGTTTTGTGTTATAATTCTCTATGTGAGAATTCGGATGCAAATTCGATCTATGTCCAAAAATCCTTTATTTCAAAATTCTCAACAGAATTCAAGTCATGCGCAAAATTTGGAGTCTAGAAAAAGTACAATCAGAATATTATGTAAGTATTAACCTCAGCAGGGGTAAGAGCAAGAATATCGAGATTAATTGATATGAAATAATGAGAAAATGATCCCTAAATTATTGGTTAATGATTATTTTGGTCAAAATTTTAGATAATTAATGTTTCAATATTATTGACTAATATTCTTTAATTTTTTGCAGTTGCTGTAGTAATTATGACATTTATTAGTTGGAGTCCAAGACACATTTTTCATATTCTTCGGCTAATTTTTGAGAAAATAGAATACCCTGATATTATACTTCTTTTGCTCTATGAATATTCTAATTCATTGTTCTACTGCAGTACTGTCGTAAATCCGATCATATACAATGTAATGAGTTCTCGCTACAGAAAAGCCTTCAAAGAAATATTTTGGCGTACGAAAAATCAGGAAAACATAATAAATAAGCAACAACTTGCCACAGCTAAATGATTTATAAGGTAAATGCACCTAATTGTGTCCGTGTAAGCATTAAGGAAGAATTTAAACCAATTAACAAGTGTAATCCATTCCTGTTCGCTGATAAACTATTACTGATCTGAGAATATATATATATTATTTTATGAAAAATTATTTTGTTTTGACAAATTGCACCCGAAAATTCTAAAATCGCGCAAAAATGTCATTGTACGTCGTTACGTCCGCCTGATTGGTTTTTGGATGTATTTGCGTCCACGGATTTCCCCTATTTGCGTCAGGATGCAAAGCACCATTTTGCGTCCACGCATAAATAGATTATATTTCTAAATTTCGATAAAATACATATTTGAATCGACGCGCATGTAGATTGTTATTAATAAAATAAAATAAATACTCTTCCTGAATTAATAGGTATAAAAATTCATTAAATATACTATTTTTCAATCAGGTTAGGACGCTACAGGTTAGGACGTTACAAATAAAGGGTATCAAACTAAAACAACCGATTAACATAACATAATCAGGGTGGCCGTAGGTCAGGGAAAACCTGGAAATCTGGGAAAAGTGAGGAAATTTTGTTGGTCAGAGAAAATTCAGAGATTTTAAACATCTTTTGAAAATCAGGAAATTTCTGTAAGAGGCTCTCTGAATGATTGTGAAGGATATTAATTTAAAAAAATTATATCAATTTTATTTCGAAATTGTTTTATTTTAATATCACATGCGCGCTCCACCGCCGGGCCAACATGAAACTTTACACCCGCTACATGAAACTTTACGGCCGCTACATAAAACTTTACGCCCGCTACACATACACTGCACCCCGCAAGTGAGAACATGGAGGAATTGATATTTTTAATCTAAACAATATTAACTTAACTGAAGTAAACAATTCCTTGGTGCAAAGAAAAAAAACCAAAGAAACACATTTCCTTTAATCAAGTAAATTTTTTTTTCAGTGTAGGTACATAAGAAACTATGTGTGAATATTTGAGAATGCTTCGGAATATTGAAGAATACTTCAGAATTTGGGAATATTGCGAAATATATTTTAAAGCAAATCATATAATATAAATATTTTAAATCTGTCTTGAACACTTGTTCCCTTTTTAAAATATATTTTATATAAACATAAAACCAACACTGAGATACAATCTTTGAGTTAAATCCATTATTTGAACGTACTCTTAAATAGCTGTGCCATTGAGATAATTAATAGTGTCGGTACAACGGAAATCGTCCAAATTAGGCTGAAATGATTGAGAAGGCATGAAACTTGGTATATGTGTTCTTTAGGACTTGAAAAAAGTTGCAGGATCGGATGCCAAAAAAGGTTATTTTTTTGTTGAAGATCTGGTATTTTTCACAATAATAAAGGTAATCAACTTTGTTTTTGATTCTTGTGAGAGTTTTCTTAACGTTTCAAATATGCAAAAAAATTTCAAAAAGCTTAAAAGTTCATCAAACGGCGGTCGTTTATCTGCAAAGTTTGGGTTGTTTCCGAAAATTATACTATTTACCCGGGAAAAACTCCAAAAGAAAACTTATTCTTATTGATGAGTTCTAAAAGAAGTTCCTCAGGCGTTTTTTGATGTTTCGAAACGTATTTTTGGGAATATTTTCGAATATGTGAATTTTTTATCAAAATAGATATTTTTTTCTGATTTCTAGTGTAAATGTGAGAGGAGACTTGCTTACGAACCTCAGGTGGTAAAATGTTAATGAAATTTATTTCTTTGCTTAAAATTTCTTTTTTTTCAAATCATTGATCTGAATGTTAGTGCCATTTATTATTCGGATATATAATTTTTAGTATTTAAAAATTGGACATTCAAACTCAAATTTATTATTATCATGTTAATAAACGTCACCAATATTCCTGTATGGCCAAATTCAAATGAAAAAAAGACCCAACACATATTGTGGAAATTTAAAAAATAAGAAAAGATTTGAACAATAAAAAAATATCAATGCTGCTAACGATTTTACACTTAAGTTTCATACGCAAATGACTTCTGACAAGCATTTTAAGGAGTCAGAAAGAAAAAATCGACTATTTTGAGGAAGCAAATTCCCTTTTTCGAAATACTAAAACAACGATTCAAAAGATCCAAAAAAAATTGTGCAACTTTTGTAGAAATCTTCGAGGAAAATCATTTGGTTAATTTCCAAGCTTTTTTAAATTTCTTTATGGATTTGGAAAATTTAAGAATGCTCTCTAAAGAAAAAATTTAATTTATTAAACTATGCGAGAATATTTGGAAATATCAAGAATACCTGGGAATAAGTAGGAATATTGACGGAATATATGGGAATATTTCGAGTGCATAGGAGGAATATCGAAGTGGTCCATGCTCAAATTTAACATTTTTAAATTCTTTTTAATATTTCTAGCTTTCAATAATTCAAATTAATGTTTTTTTAACTCTGAAGGCTTTGACTTAGGATTATCAGTTTGAATTGTTTATAATCCTAATTTTTAAAGTCTTGAATGTTCAATTTTGAAATTGCTTACGTTGGAAGACCTTAAATTTAAAATTGCTCAATATTATATGATCTAAAAAATTTGATTTTGATTAATTTTTAAACGCTGCATAGAGTAACCTATAGAAAAACATTGTCGAATAAGAATTCTTTGTTAAACAAGTACATTGAAACTTCCACTACTTATTTTTGTACTCAAATAATCAAACCTTTGAGGATCAATATAACTTTGCTATCTATTTGTTCATTCGACAGATTTTTCACGCAGACTTGCTTTACGTTGCTTATCGAAAATTTCCTGTTCTAAAATGTGACTCGCTATTCGATTTTTAAATATGCCGACGTCGTTTTCGACCCTGACGAACCGCGAACAACTTGAAGATGACACAGCACTTCAATTGACCAATTTTTATGTATAGCATGGAACAACATAATTAGAAAAAAAAATCCAATTACCTGCTGAATTTAATAATTAATCAAATGTAAGCTAAGTGTCGCGTTTCAGTGCACTGAAAAAAAAGGATTACTTGTACCAAGTGAATTTTACTTGGCTGAAGTAAGTGAAAGTCCTGATTATTTTCAAACTCCAACTGTCCCGTCTGCCGCGTCAGGTCATCCGCGGCTAGAGACCTGACTCCAAGGAACAGTGTTGAACGATGTTTTCTCGCGTAAATTTCCCGCTCATGCTTATCTATTTGGACAGAAGGAGCAGAAGTGGATGTCGTATACATTCCAGTTGCGTCGGAATTGGTTGCTTTAAGGAACCATGATCGTAGCTTCCGGAGCCTAAAACTTCTCTCACCATAATCTGAGGATATATCTTGCAAAATTTTGTAATATATGTTAAGTTTATTGGAAGAGTCTGCTCAATTGACAATACTGAAAGACAGTTTGAATTTAAAAAAATATATATATATCTTGTTAAAGGAACGGTGGTTCGTTCCGTAATTGCTTTCAGTGAAAATATGATGACCAATGAAATAACATTCATATATAAAAATGTTAGGGATATAGAAGGAAGAATAATGCCAGAGATGGTAAATACGTATACCAGCAACATTTCAATACGATGATGATATTGTATATAGTGGAGAATCATGTTTAATGAGTACAGATGCATATATTGCTTTCAACGAAAGAAAGAATAAGAAGAAACAAGAGTGATGGAGTTCCTATAGTTGTATTCAAGTGTGTGAAATATATGTATATAATAATAAAACTATTGTAAATTATTTTTGAGTTATTTCCTGAATAATAATGAATTAATGTATAATTTATCTATATCTAGAGTTTTACTTACGAAAAAATAGACTTTTAACTTATAAGAAAATGACAGTAATGCATGAAGCATGTGTGTGTGCAAGTGAGATATAGAGAGGAAGAGAGAGAGCTATGTAATGAAACAACTGTTGAATCCTAAAAGTCATTTTGTACCATTTGCCATATTTCAGAAGTCTTTGCGATTGAGCGACTCAAAATCAGTCATGAATCTCATGGAATACGTCTGAAAATGAACTTAATCATATACAAATTTTGCATGAATCTTGGAAAATACCAGCAGATCCTTTAACATTACCCAATTTGCAGTATGACCTTTTTCAAAACCGTGTTTATTCATTTGCGCAGTTGCTTCATTTCGTTTCATATTCCAATTAAAGATTAGTAAAATTTGTGTCAAAAAAACCTAATAATAATAATTTAAGAGAAACACGAGAGCCTGCATGAAAAAATACATGAACGTGAAGGAAGCTAGAGAAGTATGCCAAGACAGAAAAGTTTGGCGACAAATAGTTTATAAAAAGAATGTGAGTAGAGTGAATATCGCCTGAAACAAAGACCTTGGATACTAATGGGCCCAAGTGGGGAACCACGCATAATAATTTTGTGAGGCTCTCCACGTGGGGTTATCGCTAGAGAGATTGATCAGCATCCTGGGTCGGAGCAGTGTTGCGGAACGAACGTCTTATATAAATAAATAACACGAGAATTCTATATCAATCTAAAATATCTATACCTTACACCTATATATCTATCTACCCTAGACCTATATACTCATCCACAGATTACTAATTTCCAACCGAGCAATTCACGCCTACCCCGAAAGGGAAACGGCCTAATGGTATAATAATAAAAAACATATAACCATACGAATCAGCTACTGGAAATTGTATGTTTCAAAAGTTTTATATCATATTACATTTTTTGTACAAGAAAAGGTATTTAAATATTTCAGTTTGGCAGCATTGTCTAAATCTAGGTAATTCTGCAGTACGTTTGCCAATTAATGCACACTGTTAACATCGAAGATGTTTAAACTCTCTAAAAATACATTTTAGTTAACCTATCTTTTTTCAAGGACACATTTCCAGTTTCCTTGAAAACATTCACTTATTCTTCATTATTAAACTAAAACCTACCCATTTTAATGAAACTAAACAGGCACCCAAAATAATAATATCAGTGTCCAAAATCATTTAACTTGCAATGAATTGAAGTCAGAATTCCCTTATTCACAAACGAAAAATCGCGAGGAGCGAGAGTCATGGCATCATGACAGCAGCAGCGTGCATACGCCTACGCTATACGAGAGACACCATTTACTTTATTATTATTATTATACCATTAAGCCATTTCCCTTTCGGGGTAGGCGGGAATTGCTCGGTTAGAAAATAATAGTGTGTGGAAGGGTATATATAGGTATAGGGTAGATAGGTATTTAGGTGTAAGGTATAGATATTTTAGATTGATCTAGAATTCTCGTGTTACTTATTTAAATAACACGTTCATTCCGCAATAACTTCAGAAAACATGTTACAGAAGCATGTAAGAAAGGATACAAATCTATAGGTATGCTTTACCCTCTATTATGTAAGGGAAGTGGATTAAGCGAGAATAATAAACTGATTATCTATAAAACAATAATAAGACCCATAATGTTATACGCAGCACCCGTTTGGAGTAGCACCTGTACATTCAACTACGACAAATTGCAAAGGCTTCAAAATAAAAGCTTGAAAATGATAGATGACACTAAAAAAATGAAGGAATTACATGATAAGTTCTCTAATAGCTACATTAAAGACCAAGTTTATATGTTAACAAAAAACTTCTACAAAAATCAATTGAATGATATTGAATCAATTATGAACATCCCTCTAATCAATAGTGAAACTGCTCATTTCAGAATAAGCCATAAACTCCCTCATCATATCTTACTGTATGGTAGGATTTGTATAATGAAGTATCCTCTTCATTTTTGTAATTAGTGTACAGTTCTCTTTAGGTTAAGTTCTATCAATATTTACCAGGTTTTGTTAAAATTTTCTCCTGAACATTACTTTATTACATGCGAAACTTTACCATTACAATTTATGATTAAAGTAGGCTTATTCCGAACAGGATAGATACTCCAAATAAAAATCCACAGTTACATACACCATCTTGATCAATAAATGCTTTTTTGAAATCTGAAATCTTGAGATGGGCGATAGTCTTTTCCTCTACGGCTACAAACTCGACATACCCTTCCAGTGTGCAACGACTCTACCCTTCAATGGATTCGAAGTGACTCCAGGCCCTCGATGTTAGGTGCCCTATGGCCTATACCTACGGAGACAATATATGTATAATTTTCAACAGATCCGATTTCAAGTTCAAATTTTCGTAAGCTCTCAATTCCCATACGGTTAATGAGGTGATTCAAATTTTTATCTCTGATTTTTTATCAGTACAATTGTTGAAAATTTCAGAAAAAACCGCAACTATTTAACATTATTCAAAGAGAATATTATTAAAAATAATAATAACTTGATAATCACTGGGGGATTGTATTGACCCTCAAAAATTAATTTTATAGACATTTTTTATGTACATTTTTGAATTTAGGGTCAGGTGAATTGAAAACAATTGAGTTGTTTCTAACGTTTCGTCACACAATGGTGGCCCTCATCAGTGAGTTTTATTAAATCTGCGAAAAGTACGTAATGTCTTGTAGGTACGCAGTTTTACAATTGGAAATATTATTCTTTGGTTAATATCTCAGTTGTGAAATTATATGCATTCTTTAATTAAAAATTAAAATTTTATTTTATTAATAACTATTATTATGGCTTGCAGTATTCTTAAAGAAAATCCTTTTAACGAAGCACAATTGATAAGAAAAGAATAACAATGTAGTACAAAATTTTTTAAACAAATTTATGAACCAATTTCTTTACAGTTGTCAGAAAACATTGCAGTCGAAGAACTCTTTTTAAATTATTTTTTAGCGACGTACATTTGATTGAAATTTTTTTATTCAAACTCTTAAACAAAGTTTTTTATGTATAAGAGAAATAATGTTCATTAATTAATTTTTCTGTTATCATGATGAAAAATATTATTTAAAAAATGTTCTTTTCGTTATCGACAAAAAGTCGATCATGAAAATATGTAATACATTTTCTGTTATAAGAATTATTTCTGTAAGAGTAAAAAAATTTGTTTGCTCTTCAAAATCAACTTTTCGTCGATAAGGAAAAGACGATTTTTTAAAGAATAGTTAAATAATTATTGAACTACAACGTTTTTTATGATTTCGTATTTTTACTACAGTGCGATTTTCAAGGGAGTGCAATGTTTTCTGACAACTTAAAAAAAATTGTTTATAAATTTCTTAACAAAATTTTCTACTACATTATAATTTTTTGTTCATCAATATTTTACTTCGTTAAAAGAATTTTTTTGAAGAATGCTACAAGCTTTATTAATCGTCATTAATAAAATTAAATAAATTTAAAACTAAAGAATGTATATAATTTCACAACTGAGATATTAACCAAAGAATAACACTACCGATTGTAAAACTGCGTAGGGGATACCACCCTACAGTAGATAGAAAAAAAATTCAATTGCGTTTTAACTGCATCAGTGTCCAAGAAGAAAATATGGTTATCGTTTTTAAATAAAGCTTACATATTCAATTGAGTATTCTTATAAAAAAAATCTCACGAAATTAATCCATTAATAAAAAGTAAATTTTTGAATTGGTAATTTTTACATTTTATATATTTTGTAAAATAATGTTTATTTTATTCAAAGATAAAAAGATTACAAACTTTTGACACTTTAAATATGTACTGGAAAAATGTCGAGAAAAGGGCATTCAAGGCGACAAGGATAGTGTTTTCTAGAATGATAAAAAAGTAAATGATAGAACCCTAATGTGCGAAATGTAATATTCGAAAATCAATTCGAAATAAATTTTGTAGTAATTATTTGTTTTTATTAATAGTTCAATATTCAATTATTCATTGTACATATAAAAGAACTTAGTTGGTGTTTCGATTTTTATTCGTTGTAGATAACAATTATAATTTTAGATTCAATATTTATCATTGACGCTACTTATTTTGTTCCTGGAAATATTCTCGACAATAAATACAATTCGTGGTAGTTTCAATAAAACAGAAGTTTTACACAAGTTAAATTGATCAAAAACAAATAATTTATACACTTCTAAATTAATAACTGGCTATAACTCCCACAAATAGAATTATATAAAGATGTTCTTAGTAATAAGAGAATGATAAAGTAAATGTACAAGGAAAGATAAAATCGGAAACACCAACTAACTCATTTTTAATAAACAACTACATATTCAAGTATGCAAAAAAAGTTACACTTATATTCTACTTCACAATTATATACTTCACTTGGTCCGGCAGACCCCGTCCACTGCCGTGTAACCAATCGGAGCAATCTACCGGATACCAACATAGCGCCCGGCACCGGACATCTATACACAGCCATTTTTTATGCTGAATAGGCCAGGCAACGAAGAACCAAAAAAGACGGATAAAGGAAATAAATAGTAACAGGCTGGAAATTGATCTAAACCCTTTCCAATAGGCTATTAATGAACCTGTAAACGTATGATATCGACTGAACAATGGATAAACAATTTATATTGAAAAATGGCGGCGATTAACTGTTTTTCGAGTTTATCTCGGAAATAACTAATTTTAGAAAAATTGAGCTTCTGTAGAAAAATGTGCAAAATTCTTTCCTCTACAAAAAAGCTTCTTCTCTTTTTCACATAAAAATAATAGCTTGCTCAGAAAATAGAAAAAACTACTTATTTTCTGTGTATATTTTCCTTCATGAAGTACAGCAGTACACTGTCAACTGTACTTTTATATTTCTACGGTTTTATTTTTTTTTTAAACAATTTATTGATAAACGAAATTTACATTTTCATTTTGTATATTTTGATAACTATTCTTTCTGTGGGCTTTGTTTTTTGATAAAAAAATACAGCGTGGAACATTTATTATTGTTTTTAGCAACTTTCTCTTAGTATAGAGTTGGAAGGTCGCGTTTTTTTCAAAAACTTTCCACTTATTGTCCAATTTTCAATTGAAGTGAATTAATGTTAACAAACATAATTGTTTAAACAGTTTCTTATTATTCTTAATCATGTTCTCTCAGAATAATTTTATAAAGTGCAGTTTTGAAAAAAATTTCCACTTTTTGTACAATTTTTAATAAGAGTGAGGTAAATAATTAATTGAATTTAACCAAATTAATTGTTCAAAAAATTGTTCAAAAATAATTATTCAAACAAATTATTATTTTTCTGAAATCTTTAATTTTGCTTTGACTTTTTAGTTATGAACAAATGATAAGTAAATCTCAACAAAAATCATTTTTAGATAGTATTGTATTTTTTTTAGGTAAAATGTTTTTATTCTCTTCCCAATATCAAAAAAATTAATGTAAACAAAAAATCCATCTTTCCAAAAGACAAAAATGAAGAAGTAGATGGGAGGACTAGGCCTTTGATTGACTAGTAAAAGCTTTGTTTTGAATTACAAGAAGAAGTTTATTGCAAAGCGTAACAGAAAAATTTGGAATTGTACTTATTATAATATTAGCCCCCCCCCCCCTCCTATCCCGGAGAAAACACGTTTTGTCGATGATAATATACATGTATAAAGATTAAAAAGACCCCGAACAAACTGTAGTAATTAACTGAAATAACTAAATGAACCACTTGTAGTAAATATTGTTTCTGATTTTCGTCTCTAGTAAGAAGAGGATTAAAGTCAGATATTAATTTCATGAATTGATATCTTAATTGTTTATTTATTAATTTTACATAACTAAAAAAGCAAAGGAAGGTTAAACATTTCAGGAAAAATTGCAACTTTCTAGCACTTATCTAAGAGAAGATATCGTCCACTCAATGTGGGCGTTTCGCCGGTTCGTCGTCGCGTTTCCATCTAAATTATTTTTAGCACCCCGAACTCTAGGATGATCGGCATTGTTTGCTGATCCATTGTCGGGAGCTCTGCGCGTTCGATCGTTTTGAACCACATCTACAACTTTTTTATGTTTTGGGGGTGTCATTGTTGTTCCCACGAGCAGCTAGGGAAAGGGTTCGTACATCGTGCTACTTAGATTTAGATATACTTAGAGAACATAAATAATTCACTTAATATTGAAGCTAAATTGTATAAACCAACAGTTAACTATGTCGTTTACTGTGGAAATTTTTGTAAAAAAATGATATTCTGTGTCTAGAAACTCTTAACAATAAGCAAATATTATTATTATTAATAATTTGAGGAACAAGTGTTCAATTTGGCTATTTCACTCAAAGACAGATTTTTTATTTTTCACTAAATCCTAGTATCATTGTTTAAGAAGTAATTTGAGATTTAAATTATTCAACATTTCAATTGTTGATACATTTTTTCTCAACAGAAACCCTATTTCGTACTTTTTCTTACTAATTTTTTTTTCTAGCTAATACTTAGCAAAAGTATACACTCGAACTCCAAAGATACGAGAATCTCGGGAATCCGGAACTCCAAATCTACGAGCGCAAAAGGGGCTCCCACTCCTGCGACGTTTAGATTTTGGGGTAATGCGTGAGAACTCATACAGGCCTACTGCGCGCATGCGCGCGCATGCAATTCGCAATGAACAAAAGTCGAATTCAAAGCAGCGCGAATTCGCGCGCGCCTCACTCTCGCCTAGGGTGGGAAAAAATTCCGCTCGCTACTTTGGAGTCGGGACGCTCATATATGTTGACTGCTCGCATCTTTGGAGCTCGTATCTTTGGAGTTCGAGTGTATATGCAAACAAAGAGTCCAAATTTATATATTGAGTGAATTAAAGAATCTTTGCGAATCTATTTTTTGAATCTATTTTTGAATCTATTTTACAAATAATAAAGAATCTCTCTTCGGAGGTCAAGGCTACGTTAGATGCAATTATACAAAAAATGCAATACTAATACTTGTAAATTCGAGAAACTAAAAATCTTGTGCAATTCCAAATGTCATTCGTCCACTACTTGTTGCAATACATAAAATGAATTGTTTATTTAACTCGTACATACTTTTGCTAAGTATTGTAAGAAAAAAAATTAGTAAGAAAAAGCATGAAATAGTTGTTTTGTTAAAAAAAAGTTTCATCAGCGATTGAAATATTTACCAATTCAAATCTTAAATAACTTTATAAACAATGATACCAAGGTTTAGTGAAAAATAAAAAACCTGTATTTGAGTGAAATAGACAAATTGAAAACTTGTACTTAAAATTATTGATAATAATGTTTGCTAATTATTAAGAGTTTCTACATAGAGACTATCATTTTTTTAGATAAATCAAAGCAATTCCCGTTTTTAAGAAAGTACCTAAAGTAAACGACATAGTTAACTGCTTGTTTATATAAATTAACTTCAACATTAAGTAAATTATTTATGTTTACTAAGTATATCTAAATCTTAGTAGCATCATCTCAGCAGGGATTTTCCATCTCAATGAATTAATATGTCAATTGAAATGTCAATAACAAATTTTATAAAAGAAACACCTATTACTGGCTCTTTCTTACTAAAAAGTTGGAAAAAAATTACAGTTCATCTTTTATGATAGAAAGCATTTTGCACTATATCGTATCATTTTTCATCAAATAAATCAACAACAAAAAATTATCCTTATTAATAATATAAGTATTACAAATAATATACTGGTGAATTGTATGCAATATATGGTCAGTAAATTCGCTTTAAATAATCGGATTTCCGTTCACAATTGCGACCTGTAGACTATTTTGAATTGTGAATTCCCGAGCCAGCCCATTGTACAGCGGGAAAAGTAAACCCCAAAGGTTTTATTTTTACTCCAGACTTTGCCTGAGCCTGTCGGGTACTTCGCGATTTGACAACGCAGAGTCTGAAGTGAAAGTGCTACTTCGGAGTTTGCCTGACACCGCTCAACCAATTCGCGGAAGGACCTGGCAGACTGCGGTGTGACGGCACATCGGACTTTGCCTGTGACATATATATATATATATATTCGGTTCGGTTTCGGTTTCTATTCCTTTTGAATAGAACTGAAGGGCCTATGACAAAGCCACCGAACGCGTCCTCGGAATACGGGTACTATCTGACGCTAGGAGAAGTCTAGAGCGGAGGGAGAGGTGGGTCAGAGAAAACCAACAGTTTTTCTGACCCACCTCGTCTCTTCCAAGATCCTCCAGCTATTGTCCAGCATCCACCCAAATTAGAGGTGGTCGAAGCCAGATGGTATCTAGAAGGACCAGATGGTAGCAAGACCTTCTGGTTGAAGAAGTTTCCTTCAACCCACCAGCATCTGGCTCGCATTTTCACCTCATACCTAAGGTCGGAAGAGCCTATTTCGGAGTGGTTGGTGGAAGGGCGCACAATACTCCTGCAAAAAACGGGCAACTTAGCTGAGTCGAAGAATTACAGGCAAATCAGTTGTCTGAACATACTGTTTAAGATCTGCACAGCTATCCTAAATGATAGGATTTTTCGGACAATGGAACCTGTGTGGCAAGAAATGTACGAACAGCGGGGTTCAAAGAAACGTTGGGAATTGATTACCGGAAAGCTTTTGATTCAACTTCCCATAGACTTATCATCTGTCTGTTGGAAAGATTAAAGGTTCATCCGCACATCGAGAGGTTCATAGAGATATTGATACCGCTTTGGAAAATCAGATTTACTATCTCATCTGGAAAACATCGTGTGATAACTAGCAATGTGACATTTCAGAAGGTGTCTTTCAGGGCGACACAACAAGCCCGCTCCTCTTTTGCCTCACATTATTGCCACTATTTCTCGCACTTCACCATTACGAAGGGTACTTTTGCGACAAACCTGGAAATCGAAAGCATAAGGTCACTCATGTATTTTAAATGGATGATCTTAAGATCTATGCTAAAAATAAAAAGCAATTACAACTAGCTTTAAGGATTGTTGAGGAATACTCTCAGTAGATTGGAGTGGAGTTGAGGTTGGAAAAATTCGCCAAGATTTATTGGTAGCGAGGAAAACTTAATGGTATCCCCGAAGACACTGAGCTCGTCAACAAAAGCGCTATATGACACCTTGGCGCTGAAAGGACCTTTACACTCCTGGGTATGCTACAGAGCCGCTTTCAGGACGTGTCATCTAGAAAGGATACTCTCCGAAGTAGATACAAACGTCTCATCTGACAGATGTGGTCTTCCGAACTGTCGGCGAGGAACAAAGTAGCTGCAACGAACATACTTGCCGTCCCGGTTGTTGTCTATTCATTTGGAGTAGTTTCATGGACGAAGGACGAGCCCTTAATATCGGGACATGAAAGGTTATGTACATGAACAAAAGCATGCACTTTAAGTCCTCTCTTCCGCGACTCTACATCTCACGCCGTCAACGTGGTCGCGGAATACTGAATCTTGAATGTCTTCACAATAGGATTATTAAGGATACAGCACAAATAGTCGCAAATAGATGAGACCCTCTTCTTAAAATGATCAGGAAGCACGAAGAAGTGGTGAGAAAAATGCATCAAATCTTATCCATCTCAAGTACTCACTCCTGAAAGCCCGGATTAAGAAAGCACAGAAGAAAGAATTCCGTTAACAGCTCCTCGACAATCTCCACAGAAATGTGAAGGATCAGTCGATGTCGTATGAGCTAACGTTTGCTTTCCTTAAATCACCCGGATTGAAATAGGGCACTGAGGCTTCTATTTTGGCATGTTGATACGGTGTCATTTCCACTTTAGCATACCGTCGCGTCGCCACATTTTGACCAGAGACATTCCCGATGATAGTTGCAGAGCGTGTCATGCACACCCCGAACATCTAGGACACATACTATCTATTTGTCCAACTCATGCGGGAACAACCTACATCCAAAGACACAGTGCGGCACTAAATGTGCTTTATTACCACCTCTGTCATGCTTAAGACTCCGCTAAACGCTCCTAGGGAAATAGAGTCAATTGTCGACAATGAGAAGTGCCACATATACTGGTACTTCATATTCTCGACAATTGTTTCTGTTACTCACTCAAGGCCTGACATACTTCTCCTTGACTTTGAGAAACGAACCATGTTCATTATCGAATTTTTGGCACAAACAAAACGGGCCAAAAACATCACTGCCAAGGAGCATGAAAAGAAAGAGAGGTATAAAGACCTTATATGGGAGTTGCGACGGTTATACCCGAAATATTATGTTAAGTTATTCGTCCTGATCATCGGCGCTCTCGGATATATATATATATATATATATATATATATTTTGTTCGGCAATTGTCGGTGATTGTCGCGTGATGGCCGAGTCATAGATTTTTAACTAAAGCGATCAATTTTCTACTAAAAGGAGAAACCTTCAACAAACAAAAATTAATTTATGACAAAAGAGTTGAAAAATCAACCAAATACTCTAATTTTTAACCAAAAGATGATCTTATAACCAAAAACATTAATTTGCTGTCTAAAAGTACAATTATTGAAACAAATATATACATTTTCTAATTTATACGTTAAAAAACTTCATTTTCATCGATAAAAGAAATGAATTCTGAAGAAAATAATTGACCCACATAGCATACTTCTAAAAAAAAAACTAGGTACATTTTAAACCCATGAAGTTGAACTTTTAACCAAAAAAGACGAATCTTCAACAACATAGATGAATTTTTAACAAAACAAAAAAATTGTCCAATTACTTGAAACTTCATATAAAAATATGAATTTTTAACGCAAAACATTAATTTTCAACAAAAAAGTTCATATAAAATCAAGTGATTGAATTTTAAACTGAAAGTATGTTTGCAGCCGAAAAATATTTTCATTTTGGTCAAAAACAGTTGAATTTAAGAATAATTTTTCAAAACAAAAAATGCAATAAATACATCTTCAGTTGAAAAAATTTATTATAAATAAAAGAAAAAAAATGAATTTTCAAAAAAAAAAATTAATTTTTAACTAAAGGGATCAATTTTGAACTAAAAAGAGAAGCCTTCCACAAAAATGTGTATTTATGACAAAAAAATTAAAAATTCAACCAAGTGGTTTAATTTTTACCCAAAAGATGATCTTTCAACCAAAAACATTAATTTGCTATAAGAAATACAATTTTTCTTTAAATATATCAATTTCCTAATTTATCGTTGAAAAAATTAATTTTTAACAAAAAAGAGAACGAATTTTCAAGAAAATAATGAAATTTTCAACCAATGAAGTAGAATTTTCAACCAGATAAGACGAATCTTGAACATAGATGAATTTTCAACTAAAAAAATGTAATCCAAATGGTTGAAGCTTCAAATAAAATTATGAATTCTGAACAAAATACTTGAATTTTCAACAAAGAAGTTAATTTACAATCAAGTAATTGAATTTTCCACTGAAATTATGTTTGCAACCGAAAAATATTGTTATTTGTAATCAAAAAAAGTTAAATTCTGCAATAATTTTTTAAAACAAAAAATGTAATAATGACATCTTTAACTAACAAAATTTATGAAAAGAAAATTGTTAACTAAAAGGATCAATTTTGAACTAAAGTAGAAAACCTAAAAAAAAACGATTTTGCAACAAAAAAGTTGAAAATTCACCCAAATAATTTAATTTTCAACCAAACGATGATCGTTTGACAAAAAACATTAATTTTGAAATGAATCAGATAAATCTAATAGTTAGTATATAGTAAAATTAAATACAAAAAATGGAAAAAAATGTCAGCAGCAGGATTCGAGACGGGACTGTGCGGTAAAAAAATCGAAACGCTACAGCCTGATCTAAACGGGAGTTAAAAAACTCTCTCATCGCGCTCCATGCAATATCCGTAGATTTTTCAATAGCCCTTTTTTTGAGAGAAGCTGTAAGTCGTACCGTTTTACTTTAGTACATCACAAATTTAGCAAGAACTTTAGAGATTTGGATAAAAATACTCACCACTTGCAGTACTCTGCTACGACCTAGGCTGGTAATTAGGAGTACAAAAACACAGTGGTCAGGGTACATCCTTATTTATATACATAACGGAAATGTTCTGGGATAAGGGAACGGGGTCAGGGACAAATGAATGCGTGAGGGATCCAAAAATAGAGATAAGTAACAGATATTTATTGATGATCAATATACCATAATGGGGAATGACTTACAAGAGGTTAAGGGAGAAGCGGCTCGGAAAATTTTTGGAATAATACATATAGGAAAATGGAAGGGTCATTACAAATTGACGAAAATGAGTACAACGAAATGAGAGAGAGAGAGAGAGACTTGGTATCTCCAGTTTTCGTTGTTTACCTTTGATAGACTGAAGTTGTAATCCGAATAATCCAATAATTGATGGTCATTCAATTTACACAGTGAGGCACTTAACTTCAGAACTGATTGAAGTCCGTTAGAACAACTGGAGAATGCAGTTGAATAGGAACTGGAATTTATTCTGCACTTCAGAAAAGAATTCGAATCCGTGTGAACTCAGGATTTGAAGAAACTCGTGGAACTCTCTGGTATTTGAACAAGGACCTCTGGAATGTGGATCACCTCAATAAACATTCAATGGTTGGAAAGATCCAACATTATGCTTATCTGTCCATTGAGTATATTAATCTAAATTGTATACACATTTCGTAAATCTGTAACGTTTTACGCCTACAAAAGGTGAAGTTGAGATTTATGAGAAAGGAAATATCTCATACAAATAATGTCATCCCCTCCATTCTGTTTAACAAATTTTTCCAACATAGAAGTACTGGAGAAAACAATATTTTCCTGCGATTTTTCCATGATCATAAATCTGTCTTTCGCCTTTTGATGTCATAAAACGTTGCAGATTTACGAAATGTGTACAATTTAAAGAGATGGTAATAACTTTTATTATAAGCAATCGAAAGATAAACATATATAATATTGGATCTTACCCCACAATGGATGTTTATGGAGCTGATGTAAGTACAGTTAATAAATCATGAGAAATTGCGCTTTCTATTTGTAAATAGAAATAAATTATTATGATTTATTATTTTTATGAATATATTATGACAAAGTAATACTTTTTTCTTCTTTAGTGACGCAGTTTAAATATTTAATCTGTACACGTCGCTGGTCTATAATCCAGAAAAGCTCAATTAACGATTTTGAAACGCATTATATTTACGATATTGTTATTCATAACAAAATAATGGCACGTTTTTTCGATTAAAACTGGAGGAATCTACAGTTCAACATAAACAACTTTTTTTGTAAAAAATATGCAAAAGTTTTTTGTACATTTTCAATAAACACTAACATGCACAATTTTTCTGTATATATAATTATTTATTACGATTATCCCTACATCGAGATATCAAGAACTTATTTTTGGCACCAAAGAAACTAATGATTACGAAACTCCAACTGTTATTTCAATCCGCATAATTATTGATTTGACCAATAAAAAAATGCTATATTATTATTATAAATTAATTTCAATATTGAAGTGGAGTTTACAGTATGAGTTATTAAGCAATAAATCTAACTGATAAGTCTGTCACATATCTATTTTTTATTTGTGCTATTCTGCTACTGTTATTTGTATTTTTACATTGGTGATTTAAGTAATAATTAAACTGCAAGTACACTCAAGAAAAATTAATTAATTAATAGTTATGCATTAATAGTAATGCAACCTACCTTAGAATCCCTTATGAATATTATTAATGATTCTTTATATTGAAATCACTTTGAATAAATATAAATAAAATTAATTAAATGTTTCATTTTTCGACTATCTATTTCCTTGAATATATTTTAATGAACATAAAGTACAACATAAAATATTCTGTATTCTTCTTAAGCAAAAAAGAGTTTAAAATTGCATAAAAATGTAATGCGCCTACACGGAGAAAAATGGATGGTCAAATTTAGAGGGTCAAAATTTAGAGAGCCAGTCCGTTCTTTTATATGGTCTAAAGAACCATCCAGAATTTTTTTGATATAGTCGGAGAGGCTCTCTTTTTATGACTAGTCTGACTGTTATAAGAAATCCAGACTCACTATCAGGGATAACCAAGGTATCCTTTCAAGATGGTCAATACAATCATCTTGTTTTCACTCATTTCGACCATCGCGTAAAATGCATAAGAATATTATGAATAATTGTACATTAATATTTTGGATTAAAAAGTTATTCCTTTCTTTAAAATTAAAATCGATCATTTATTTTTAATAAGAAAATTTAATGAGAAAATATTTTTAATGAGAGTCTTCCTTGTGAGAAAAGAATTATTTTTAATAACTTTACTCTTAATACTTTCTGTACACAATTGCTTTTCACATTTAAGCATTTCAAGTAAGCGCGCCAACCTTATGACCAATCCGGTTGTTGACGCGATGCATGTAGTAATAGTTGGGATTGGAAGCACCGTGATCTAGACTCTAGTCTCTAGAGTCTAGAGCATTTTCGGAGTGAGTGAATGTCATTGAGCCGTTCAGCGTCACATTTGCTGTTTATAGAACATGTTTTTCATAATTTTAAACCGCTTTTCGATATTTCGAACATACGTGGAGAGTGAAGTGCATAAGAATTTTCAACGTCAAATTTAAGGCTTTCAAGGGATTTACGATAAAGGCGTAAGTGGACGTTCAGCTATCAATTTTTTGTCAACGTGTCATTTCAAAGTGAAAACGTGCAAAAAATTTCAGCATTCATTGATGATGCAGAAAGTAACGAGAAGTGGGATATTGGGTTCTGAATTCACTTCAATGTTTAACGTGTTATTTAAATAAATAACACGAGAATTCTAGATCAATCTAAAATATCTATACCTTACACCTATATACCTATCCACCCTCTTCGTACTACCTACCTCAACTCTTTCTCTATAGGTAAAATCGTTGCTCAGCGGATCTAAGGGTAATGATTTTAAATATGTTATCCTTATTCCCCGCAGCTTTTCTCAAAACATCGGTAAAGTAGAAGCAGGGATTCTGACATGATTTACAAAATAACAAATCCATATAAAATGATAATACTTTTGCAATTTTAATCCTTATTTTATTTGTGCAGAAAATAAATTAGTGACAATAATAAAGGTTGCCACATAAATTAATTTTAATGCTCATTTTGTAATCAAATGAATATTTATTTTTCCAATTGATATTTCACATTACGTTGTATTTAGTATAGATAATATAAATGTTTCTTTAAATGGATAAAGAAACATGTATTACATTTTCATTTTCTTAGAGCAATTTTTTATTAAATAATTTGATACAAATTAATCAATATTGATGCTAGGTTAGAAGTAAATTGCACCAATCAATTCTATGTAAAAATAACACCCGAAGCTTGTACGAGTACTAAATTTTCACTTCCATTCAAACCTGGTTTGTTTTGTTCTCAAATGTATAACTTTTAAGGTTGCAGGATTATAAATAAAAGCATTGCTATTATTTCACAACGATAAAAATCAAATAATTTCAGAATGTAATACATTGATATTTTAAATGAGCAACGCTTTCGAAGTTAAACAAAATCGAATTCAACAGGTAAGATTATATAATTTCTAATTAAAAGCCTTCAATGTTATATGTGTTTTAACTGAAACCTTCAAAATTAGGAAATTTGATTTTGAATTAGAAGTAATAATTTTAAATGGAAAACGTTCTAATTGGAATAATTTTTAGATTAAAAAGTTAAAAACTTAGATTAGAATTTTTAATTGAAATTACAATTCGAATGCATCCAATCAATCTTCACTCATTAAAATATGTAATCATTCTCACATTCTCATCATTTATGATTGAGAAAGTATTATAATAAGCCGGAATTTCACACCTCAGTTTCTGAACGGAGCTCCACGTTTTGAGACCCCTGAAGCCCAAATCAAGTTTTGACGATGGCGTCTGTCCGTCTGTCTGTCTGTCGGTATGTCCGTAAACATGATAACTCTAAAAAAATGAACGGATCAAGCCGTCGAGCTTTGGCACACTTTTTTGTATCCTAAAAGAAAGAGCGAGTTCGTTAACCACGACAGATATGTGAAGAAAGTTTGAAAGAATAATTGAAGCTTTTTAAAATATCTACAATTTTTCCTCAACAATTTTTTGATAAGACTTGATGTTTTTGTCTTATTTATCAAAAATACCATGCAAAAAATCCTAAAAAATTTTTCCGAAGCATCGAAAATTCCAATATTACGCCAAAAGACGCGAGATATGTTAAAAGTCTAAAAGAGGACTTGAAGGAGTATTTGTTTTATTCATCAAAAACGCTATGAAACAAACTCCTATTTTTAGCATAACAACGCAAGATAGAGAAGGAAGTACAAAGATAGGATTGTAGCTTTTTATTGAAACTACGTCATTAAACAGTTCCAGTTGAAATTTTTTAAAATGTAAACTTTCCCAATAAAATCATATCAACTTCAAGTGCTGAAAATTAAAGGACAATTTCATTGTCAATGAATGTAAAATATCAGATATGTGAATCGTTTGAAGTTAAAAAATTTTGAATTAGGTTGAAGTGAATCAAAAACTTTTTATATTTTTTCTTGTTTCTATTCTGTGATATTCTGTTATAAACTTAACAATATATTCACTTGGCTGTGGTTCACGTTACGTTATTCAAAATAGCGAAATTCCCACCCAAATTATAATTTGTTAATTAAACTGCAATTTTGAATAATATATTATGCAAATCATTTAGTCTTTAATGTAATAATTATTAAAAGATGAACGCATCATATATTACACAAAAATCATAAAACGCAAATTCTAGTATATGTATATATATATAATTAAAAACTAAAGGTTAACAATCACCGCAGGGTCACTTCTCATTTCGGACAATTGATTCTATCTCCCTTGGAGCGTTCGGCAGGGCAGGGTCGCGGCCAATACCGTAAGAGCCACAAAGATGGTTATAAAGCACTCTTAGGGCCGCATTGTGTCTGTAGATATAAGTGGTTCCTGCGTGGCGAGAATTCCCTCGAATTCAAAAAGAATAACAATTTCAAATTCAAATCACTATGAATTAATTAGAAAAATATTCGAACATGATTATAAAATTCAGTGAGAACCATTAAATTAATCCTTGAAACCTGTCAAAAAGTCCTAAAAATGCCAAGGCTTTTATAAGAGGAAGATCAAAACTTTGTAACTTCCTTGAAATCATTAAAATCAATCGAGAATTCCCTCGAATTCAAAAAGAATAACAATTTCAAATTCAAATCACGATAAATTAATTAGAAAAACATTCGACCATTATTATAAAATTCAGTGAAAACCATTAAATTAATCTCTGGTACCTAAAAAAAAGTCCTACGAATGCCGTGATTTTTATAAAAAAGAAATAGCTATGAAAATTGCTTCAAAACCATTAAAATTAATCGAGAATTCCCTCGAATTCAAAAAGAATAACAATTTCAGATTTAAATCAGTATAAAATAATCCGAAGAATATTCGACCGTTATTACAAAATTCAGTGAAAACCATTAAATTAATCCCTGAAACATGTCAAAATGTCCTAAAAATGCCATGATTTTTATCGGAGGAAGAAAGAGCTTTGAAACTTACTTCAAACCATTAAAATTAGTCTGGAATTCCCGCGAATTAAAAAAGAATAACAATTTTCAATTCAATTCACTATAAATCTATTAGAAAAATATTGGAACATTATTATAAAGTTCAGTGTGAACCATTAAATCAATCTCTGGAACCTGTCAAAAGGTCCTAAAAATGCCATGATATTTATAAGAGGAAGAAAAAGCTTTGAAACTCCCCTCAAACTTTTAAAATCAATCGAGAATTCACTCGAATTCTTAAAGAATAACAAATTCAAATTCAAAACACTAGAAATTAAGCACGAAAAAATTCGAACATTATTATAAAATTCAGTGAAAACCATTGAATTGATCTTTGGAACCTGTCAAAAAGTCCTAAAAATGCCATGATTGTTATAAGAGGAAGAAAAAAGCTTTGAAACTTCCATCAAACCATTAAATTGAATCGAGAATTCCCTCGAATTCAAAGAGAATAACAATTTTAAATTCAAATCACTATAAATTTATTAGAAAAATATTCGAAAAAAATTATGATATTCAGTGGAAACCATTAAACTAATCCCTGAAACCTGTCAAAAAGTCCTAAAAATGCCATGATTTTTATGAGAGGTAGAAAAAAGCTTCGAAACTTCTTTCAAATCATTATAATCAATCGAGAATTCCCTCGAATTAAAAAAGAATAACAATTTGAAATTCAAATTACCATAAATTAATTAGAAAAATATTCGCACATTATTATAAAATTCAGTGAAAACAATTAAATTAATCTCTGGAACATGTCAAAACGTCCTAAAAATGCCATCATTTTTATAAGAGGAAGAGAAAAGCTTTGAAACTTCATTTAAACCATTGAAATCAATCGAGAATTCCCTCCAATTCAAAAAGAATAACAATTTCAAGTTCAAATCACTATATATAATTAGGAAAATATTCGAGCACTATTATGAAATCCAGTGAAAACCATATTATCAATACCTGAAACCTGTCAAAATGTCCTAAAAATGCCATGATTTTTATCAGAGGAAGAAAGAGCTTTGAAACTTCCTTCAAACCATTAAAATTAATAAAGAATACCCTCGATTTCAAAAAGATTAACAATTTTAAATTCAAATCACTATAAATTAATTAGAAATATTTCGGACCATTATTATAAAATCCAGTGAAAACCATTAAATTAATCCCTGAAACCTGTCAAAATGTCCAAAAAATGCCATGATTTTTATCAGAGGAAGAAAGAGCTTTGAAACTTCCTTCCAACCATTAAAATCAATCGAGAATTCCCTCGAATTTAGAAAGAATAACAATTTTAAATTCAAATCACTATAAATTGAATAGAAAAATTTCCGAAAAAAATTATAAAATTCAGTAAAAACCATTAAACTAATCCCTGGAACCTGTCAAAAACTCCTAAAAATGCCATGATTTTTATAAGAGGAAAAAAAAGCTTTGAAACTATTTTCAAAACCATTAAAATCAATTGTTAATTCCCTCGAATTCAAAAAGAATAACAATTTCAAATTCAAATCACTATTCACTAATTAGAAAAATATTCGACCATTGTTATAAAATTCAGTGAAAACCATTAAATTAATCTCTGGTACCTAACAAAAAGTCCTACGAATGCCACAATGTCAGGCCTCGAGTGTGCAACGGAGACTGCTGTCCGAAAATCGTAGTTCCAGAAAATTTGGCACTTCTCGTTCTGGACAATTGACTCTATCTCCTTTGGAGCTTTCGGCAGGGCAAGATCGCGTCCAACACCGTAAGAGCGGCAAAGATGGTAATAAAACACTCTTAGGGCTGCATTATGTCTGTAGATATACAAGGTTCCTGCGTGAGTGGGACACCTCGATAGGGTGTGTTCTAGGTACTCAGCGTGTGCATGACACGCTCTGCACCTATCCCTGGAAGCTTCTTGGCATAAAATGCGGTCACGGTATGCCAAGGTGGAAATGACACCGAACTGGCATGCCAAAATAAATCCCTCTTTACCTGAATTAAGCCCTAATGATCTGAGGAAAGCAAAAGTTTGCTCCTTCGACAAGGACTGTTTTTCTACATTTCTCTGAAAGTTTCCGTGCATTTTCTTGTCGAGCAGCTGTTGGTGAAATTTGTCAACCTCTGCTTTCTTCACTTAGGCTTTTAGAAGTGAATCATCTAGATGTAGTATTGCAATTTCCTCACTTCTGATGTTAAAATTTAGGCCAAGGGTCTCGGCCGCTTGCTCCGCGGATTTCTAAAGAAACGCTCCTTCACCAATCATCTCGTGGTTCCTGACCATTTTTAGGAGAGGATCTCTGCCATTGGCAATGGAGTAACCTGCACTTAGAACAATTCGGTTATGAAGACACTGGAGATTCAGAAGTCCGCGTCCGCCTTGACGGCATGCAATGTATAATCGTGGAGCTGACGAATTGATATGCAAGCTTTTATATACATGCATGATCTTACGTGTGGTGATATCAAGGTCCATAAGCTCGTTCTTTGTCAATTGAACCACCCCAAACGAGTAGAGCAGAACCGGAACGGCAATCATGTTAGTCGCAGATACCTTGTTCAACGCCGACAGATTGGAAGACCAAATCTGTCGAAGAAGATGTTTGTATCTGCTTCGGAGAGACTTCGAGGGCCTCGGAGGGCTAGTTTTTTCACGCAATTCCCTCTCAAAAATTCAAAAAGGCTGGGCTTACTTAAGTTGTAATATTGAACACAGTATTGTAGACATATCTAAATCTATGGAAATATATATCCCATTCTTGTTGATTCTTATCCAAAAAATATCGGATCATAGCCTTCAATACTCTGTTCATACACTCAGTCGGGATCGCTTGAGGGTGGTTTACTGAGCTTGTAAAGCAACGGATACCATACCATCTGGTTAATTCAGATATAATTTTAGTAACAGAGAAACCCCATTGGTCATAGTCTATAGTACGAACGGCGATTCTCTACTCAGTGACTTTTTATTCTGCCAGATGTCACTTCCATAGATATATTCTACTAACACGTAATATCGACTCGAAAAGGACATTTAAAAAAGAATTTATTTTTCATGCATACGGTCTTTCTTCACATTTTCACGTATCATTGAACCGTGCTGCATCCCGCTCCAAGTATGCTCCCGCGAGCCGAGTCTTTCCGAGTGGTAACGAATTTCTGTAAATGCTCCCTTCCTAATCCGGACCTTCATAGCAAATATCGATCGCTGCTACGTTTGTGGCGTGTAGAAAAATTCCGCCTGACCGTTTATTAAGGGGTCATTCTACTATCTCGGCAAAAAAAGGTGATTTTCAAGAATTTGTTTCTCAACAAATACTTTATATAATTAAATAAAATTTTCAGCCTTCATTTATGCTGTCTCAAAGTTTGCAAAAACAACTTTTTTACATAACATTATTAATTACTTTACGGATTTTTTAATAATAACAAAGTGTCTAAAGAAAAAGACATGTTCACTGCGTGCACGATATGTCCAATCACCATCATCTTAAACAAATAAATTAGAAATTTTCTTGATTAGTATGACCATAGCTCTGGCGTGACGAAGCGGATTTTTTTTATTTTGCAAAATAACAAAATGGCGAAAGTTTAAAAAAAAAATTTCCAAAAACGTGTTTTTTACCCTTTTTTTGTTAGTTTAACTATGATAAAATTAAAAATTTGTAAACCCGCTTCATCACGTTGTAGATATTTATGTTTAGAACGAACGTAGCAAATTTAAAAGTAATCTTTTTAAAACTTTTTGAGAAATCGTGCATGCAGAGGGCAAAAACGTTGTTTCGAGAAAAACGCGTTTGAAGTTTTCGGAACATAAAAATTGTAAGAAAAAGTTACTTTGCCCTAAACCTAGGACACTTGAAAGAATGGATGCCTTTCTACAGATACATTCAAATTCCCGTTTTATAGAACGAGGATTACATCTTATATTGGGATGTTAATATCCGGGATCATTACATCCGAGCCAATCGAACGGACATCGTAATGCAAGAAAAAAAAGGTGGAAGAGTCTACATCATCGACATTGCTTGTCCACTTAACCTAAATTGTCAGGCAACCTATACAACCGAGAGCCACAAGTATAGCGAGCTAAGGAATGAAGTAAAGACAATATGGAAGAATGTGAAACATGCATCTATGCATCCTATTGTCATTTCAGCAACAGATAATGTGCACGCAAGATGCACTAAACATCTTGAACATTTAGGAGTCAGCAGGGTACTGGCAGTAGCTCAAGAGGAGGTTTCATCAAACACCTGTTGCATTGGAAGAAACTTTGTGGACCATCGGGAAGCAAGCGACTAAAAACCTATAGAGTGATACATGGTAGCTCTAAGAAAGCATCCAGAGGCGACTGCTGCCACCTCCAACACTCAAGGCCTCTATGTAAGCATAACAGCGGTAAAAGACGACCTGCAAACTACACCATGCTCCTAATTTTGTATCTAAAACATCATCGCAAATGATTTCATACATCGTATTAGTTAAACTAATTATATTCCTATCGCATCAATCACCTGACTTAGTCCGTGGCTATGATGAAAAAGCGTGTTCTTTTCAACCCTAGAACAAGTTTATGAAAATGTAAAAAAAATGATCATAGTAATAATTTATGGTAACTTATCATAAATTGCCAGAAATTCAGTTTGAGGTGTCTATAGATTTAAGGGAATTTTCGGTCATTTATGGTATTTTTACCGGCGAATACGGTGACTTACCATAAATTACCCAAAATTAATTTTTTGTTAATTTCCATAAATTTCCGGAAACGTATTAAAAATTTTGGTCATTTATGGTAATTTTACAGGTAAATATGGTAATTTACCATCTATTAAACAAAATTCATTTTTAAAAATTGCCGGAAATTCATGAAAATTTTCGGTCATTTATGGCAATATTACCCGTAAAGATGGTAACTTAACCTAATTTATCCAAAATTCATTTTTTCAAATTTACATCAATTTCCGGAAATTTATTAAAATTTTCGATCATGTATGGTAATTTCGCCGGTCAACATGGTAAATTACCATAAATTACCGAAAATTCTTTTTTTTTAATTTCCGAAAATTTAAGAACATTATCCGTCATTCGTCGTAATTTTACACGTAAATATGGTAACTTATCAGAAATTTCCCAAATTTCATTTTAAGAAATTTACACGAATTTTCAGAAATTTATGAAATTTTCCGGTCATTTATGGTAATTTTACAGATAAATATGGTGAATTACCATAAATTAACAAAATACATTTTTAAGAATTTCCATAAATTTCCGGAAATTTATGATAATTTTCCGTAATTTGGTCAGTTATATATGTTAAATTTTCATAAATAACAGAAAAATGCTATTATTCGCAACCAAAATATTCACACAGGTTTTTCCGTGAGTGGGCTGACAATCGTGAAATGCGAGCTCACAGATGTATAATTTTCATTATACACCTCTAACCTCACTTTTCAATCCCTAGGAAGTAAAAACTAGAGCTTCAGCCCCGCTTCATAGGCCTCGAAAAGGGCTGAAATCATGCATGCGTTATACAAAAAATCATGCTAATCGTAACAAACTCGAAAAAACCAATTTTTCACCTAAAGGGTTTTTTGAAACCCTAGAAAAAATACTTATGGGAGTGCTACTAAGAAAAAAAATTTCTATTTCTATTCTCTGGCTCATTTTAAAGAGAAATGTTCAGTTTTAACTCGACTCACCTGATACAGATGATTCTGAATCAAACTTACAAAAGCGTCTTTTTTCCCCATGGGAAATACGTGTTAAACTTTATGGGGTTTGCGGAACCTCGAAATATTATTTTTAAAGAAATTCCTTCATTCTTTTGTGGATTCGAAAAAATTTCCGCGCCATATGCATGGTATTAAAAAAAATCCACTATATTTTTGGACAACATAACGTACACACATCATAATATTTCAATTCTTAAATAAAAACTCGATAACGTATGTACCTCACGCTACGAGCTCGGTCTTTGTATTTTCCCCACTTTTAAAATTAAAGGTCAAAGCATCAACAACTATAATTTGGTGATTGTGAATTTACCCTCTCCACCTCTGTATCAACGATCTGCGATACTGTCAATGTTCATCCCTTACTTCGAATCTTCAGATACAATTCTACCTCTACCTAGCGAACATTCGACCTCGTCTCGAGCCTATGTTCCCAATCAAAATTTAAACCTTGTCATACTCGTCGTTATAAGTTTCCTTCTTTGTAAATTCTAGTGCTGTGTAATAAACTCATATTTTATTCAAATATATTTTTGAACCAACTCATTCCACAAAAGAAACATTGGTCCTTCGAAAGCCGTATTCTTTTATATCGCGCGTCAAATAAATCGCCGTGTCGTGTAAAACAATACTTCTGTCAAGCTTCACATCAGTGCAGTGCTATCACATGTGAGTGAAATAGTGCATCTATCGTTATATACCTCAAAAATTACCAATAAACAATATACGAGTGTTAACGAGTGCATAAAGCCGTGTGCAAGGCTATGACGATCTTCAAACCAGTGCCAGAATAAAGAGAAGGAAATTGGACGAGTCATCCAAGGAGACAAGCAATTTTTTGGTCCAGGCAATAATATCCTGGGTCAATCATCAATCTGCAATCAATTCATGGTCCAAAGCTATTTTGTGAGCCAATCCATATATCCTTGACATCGTCAAGGTAAGCGAAATTTTTGAGTCACCATCCCATGATCATTTGTCCTTTCTATTCCGCCACAATTCGATAATATAACTGAAAAATATGACGGAAGACGAGCAAAGACAGGCAGAATTAGAAAAACGTCAACGCGTAGCCACATTAAAACATCAACGCGGATCAATTAAGCGTGAAGTCACTAATTTTGAGAAAGCTTTAAACGATTTCGAGTCCAACCCAGACGCTAACTTTGAATTATTGGATATCAATGGTAGATTATCAAAACATGTGCTTTTGTGGAACGAATTCGAGGAAACGCAAAATGAATTAGAGTCGCTGGCCAAAGACGACGATGATCTAACTGCTCATGAAGATGAAAGAAACTCTTTCGAGAATATGTTTTTCACTCTCAACGGGAGAGCGAGAAAATTAATTAAAAAGTATGCAAACCAATATTGAATTCGCTACATCCGCTACATTAAAATCTAGATTTGATAATAAAAAACGCAACCTCGATCTCTTAGTAGTCCATCAAATTGCAGATGCGATGCCTAGTATGCCTCTCGATAGAAATGACTTTGAAATTCCGCCTAACATATTTTAAGCTGACCCAAATTTCCATGAGCCAGCTCCTGTTGACATAATTATCGGCGCGGAATTCGCGTATTCATTTTTGCGCACAGGTCAATTTTACGAATAAAGGGGCACACCGCCGTCCTACAGAAAACGATTTTAGGGTGGATTATCGCAGGTAGGGTCTATAATCAAACTCGCAAAACGAATAATCGTTCAACAAACATGTTTTGTCTTTTTAATCATGGAGAAAAATTGCCTATTTTATGGGAGTTAGACCCAGTTACAACCACTTCCACGCTCTCAAAAGAAGAGCAAGTTTGCGAAACACATTTCACGAATCACGTGCAGCGCGATGACGACGACCGATATGTCGTAAAATTACCATTTAATAATAAAATAGATCAACTCGCGGACTCACGCAATGTTGCATTTCAAAGATTCTATACGCTTGATAGAAAATTTGAAAGAAACCCTTCCCTCAAAGCTCAATATTCAGATTGCATTAATGATTATCTCTCAAAAGGTCACATGTCATTATCACCCAAGGATTCTATAAATAAGGGCTACTATCTCCCTCATCACGCGGTCGTCAAGGAGACCAGCCTTACAAATAAAACTCGCGTTGTTTTTGACGCTTCCGCGAAATCGTCTTCAGGTATATCTCTGAACGAGTGTCTAATGGTCGGTCCCACTATTCAGGACGATCTTTTTTCGATTTTCACAAGATTTTGATCATTTGTATTCGCGCTCAGTGCCGACATCGAACAGATTTATCGCCAAATTAAGGTATATCCCGAAGATAGCGCTTATCAACAAATTATTTGGCGTGAAACCCCAAAAGAACCTATCAACATTCATGAATTGAATAGAGTAACGTTCGGAACGGCTTCCGCCCCCTATCTCGCGACTCGTACTCTACATCAGCTATCAGACGACGAGCGCGACTCACATCCCATCGCTTCAGCAGTTCTCAAACGCGACTTTTACGTCGACGACCTTTTAACAGGGGCTCAATCATTGCAGGAAGCGGAAAAGGCAATGTGAAGATAAACATATATATATATATATATATATATATATACATATAATAGTCCATATAAACAGACTTAAATTATCCAGAATACCATTCGACGACAAACAATAAGGAAAAAATTAACCTACTTCTAGAAAAAAAAATAACGTTTCGAGAAGGGACTACGCTCACCGACAAAAGATCAACAAATTCATTTATTTGCTTGTAGACAGCATGGATATTCTTGCACTATGGCCATATTTGTTCGCGACAGGAATTTACATAAGGGATATTATTCTTCCAATAAAGACACGAGGACCATTAGTATTTCATAATTTAATCTTAAGTCTCTTGAACCATGTTATATGTCCGTTTTAGCAGGCGAAGTAGTGCATATAGTAAAATGCGTACCGGTAGAGGTAATACATAGGAAAACGGACGAGTGTTATTCACAACTTCCCGTAATTAAATGAAATAAAATATATTTTTGGACCCCCCACAGACACGTTTTAACAACAATAAGCACCCAAATAGATTGTAATCCATTGTTACCAACCATGTACCAACGAGGAAAAAAGTGGTTTCAAAGATTACCAAACTTAGTCCCAGCAATAGATCCCATTATAGTAAAGCCGGAAACGAAAGAAACATGGAAGTATACAAATCCTTCATCTCTAGCTACCAGTGGGATATATTCTCAAAAAGATCTAGATAAACTTCGTGACCATATCATGCTCTCAGCATAAAGACCGATAATATTAAATACCCTAGCTTGAGGCATAAGGGGACAACTAATTACAAACCATGGCTTTCCATTTTCAAACGTTTTAGACGAAGACTCAATAAATAAAATAGCCGTATCTGCATGAGCAAAGTTTTGGACAATCTTTAAAAATTTTGGTACTGCAAGTGCAGGATTGATAAGAATAATAATACTTAAATTGATCAAATTCGTAGCAGATACATTTATACACACATTTATCCATCTCATAGGAGCACTTTGGGATTCAGCCACTAATTTATTACTGCATTTAGGAATAAATAAGCCACCAATCTCTCCTCCTGAAGAGAGTCCATCAGAACTAAGACCGTCGACCTCACATGAAAACAATAAACTCCTTGAGCAGGCCAGACATACTGACAACGAGAATCCAGATAACAGGAACAGACACACTGGCGACGAAATCTCAGGTAATAAGGATGAAGACGCAAATATTCGACTCTACCCAAATACGGAATTACATGAAATCTCAACATATCAAAGCAAGAAATTTTATTTATAAAAATCCATACATCATAATGACGGCAGAAACTTTCATGATCCTGCTAAAAGACATACTTAAAGAAAAAGGAGAACCTACTCCTACCTTTCATACAAACTTACATCGTGGCATATCGGGCAGTTGTTACTATTCAGTCAAAATCAAGTATGAAGAATACATAATATTAAGTACAGCATACGATAGACATTTAGCCAATAAAACTGCGGTAAACAACCTAGTTTCACTTTTAACTGAAAACACTAATTCAACTCGATAATTTAAGAACACTTCGTTTGGAATAAATATTTTGGTAAAATTACGAAAGTTCTGTATAGAGGAAAAACTCTCTTTACCAAGATATGCAACCATGCAAATTAAAACATGAGACAGAGAGATCACCTGGGTGATAATATGTACTGTAGGAGATATTAAGCAAACCGGCGTGTCACATAGCCTTATAATAGTAAAAGCTTATGCGGCCATAAAAGTACTATCAACCCTATATATTAACGGGAAACACAAAAACTACTATCGAATCAATCAATAATTCACTCAAAGAACTCAGCGTCATAAAAAAAGACACCAATACCAATCTGCCTTAATTTGTTCAAGAAGAAAGCTCAGAAAATATAAGTGGACAGAATCTTACGCACCGAAAATGTAAAACTAATAAAAAGTCTAAAGAAGGAAAATATGTTACAAAACAAATTAACGTAGGAGCTTCCACCTCTCACGCTTAAATCACTAAACAACCAACTCTTAATAATACAAAATATCAAATCATAGAACCCAATAACTGGAGTGAGACAATTAATCCAAATAAGGGAAAATACGTTGAAACAAACAAAAGTTAAAAAAATTGTAATTTTTGTAAAAACCCACCCTCGAACAATTGACCCGCCGGATGCAAGAACCAGCCCGACGCTCGAAAACGCGTAAAAGTATTGTCCGATCGTCTCAAAAAAAAAAGCTAAAATAACCTTATATAATACTTTATTTGTGCCGGCTGTACTATACGGTAGCGAGACATGGACATGTCAAAAAAAGGACAAGAGTAAAATTAACGCGATTGGCATGAAACCTCTGCGCATAATATGCGGGCAAACACTGAGGGACAAAGTCCGAAACGAGATAATCCTTAAAGATAATTATAAAAAGTAAGTCGTAAGCATTGCACTGATTTCTATCAATTTTCTCACTCATCAGCTAAAAATCTTTTTAAACTCAATGCAGTATTTTGTTTATTGCATAATTTCAATCGATTTTTCATTAAAATCAGAGAGATTTTTGGGTCTGTGAGATACACAGCACGATTAGAAACGTCAAATATCCTGTTTTTCTGTTATTTTGGCGAGAGTGTAAGACCATATTTTTTCGGTATAGCTTGCGCCAGGATTCGTTCGCATCCTCCGAATTGTAAGCCATTGGCAAAGGAAAGTCTCGGGCAATATGGCACCCATGTTGCAATCATTTATGCATCGACGGATTCATTCTTTCCCAAGGAAATAATTCGTAATGGAGACAATGTGTTTCCAAACATAACTTTTCGAGTTTATCTAACTATGCAAAAAGTAATTTTCATTTATTTTAAATCATATCTGAAATTTTAAGACTAAGAATGCAAAAAATAAAGCGCGTAGTCAATTTCAATGGCTTTTTACATTTGAGCGCCGATACTCATTGAATCTTTCTAGAAGTTCAAAAGTTTTCATTTCAGCATGGAGTAAATCCAATCCATATTTTAAAGATGACTCGTTCCGAATGAAATCTTCTTTCAAATCACCGAACAGATGAGGTGCTCTCTAACACATCGGAAATCTACTAGTCGCGTCATTACTAAGAATAGTATTAACACACTTCATATCATAAAGTGTCTGAGATACGAGAAACTCAACTTTGACTGTTTTATCAGTAGCCAACTTGAATGTATGCGGTACCAGTTTATTAATTTCTGCGTTTAAGCTATTAAATTCACGTAAAGTCGCATTTTTATCCTCTTTTTCAAATGCAATTCTTAAAGGACGACAAAAGCGTGTACTTTGTGGAGTAGGATTGATCCAAAAATATTTTTCCGAGTTATTTCCTAATTTAATTACTATCATGCTGCTAACGAATAAAGAATGCTGGGCATTCTGATTTTCATTCTCCGATTTTTCATACTGTCGGTCGGGGTTTGTGTGTCCCGACGAGCTATCAAATCCTAACGTTATGCTATGCTCCAAATTACGTAAATAACATTTTTCCCAATTTAAAGCAACACCTTTGCACAAACGTTCTGCAGTTTTATTTAACATGCTCTGCAAAGAAATTATTACCTCTGTTTCGGATTTCTTGTAATCTACATATCAGCCGTACTCTAAATAAAAAGCTAAGACCGATTCTTTCGATTTTTGCGTTTGCCCCCCCCCCCACTTGTTTGTGAAATCGGCATCTTGATTGATATCTTGCAGTGAAGAAGTAGAGCCCGATTCACTTAACTTGACTGCTAATTTAAGAATTGAGGTATTCTTCGCATAATTAATAATTTCACGAGCTCTCCTATATTTTGTCGCTTTAAAGTATCCTTCAGCGTGTACTCGTTTTCTCCCGGTGTTATATATACGACATAACTAAAAAAGTAATTATTATTACATTCTCATCCAGAGAAGGTATGAGGTTTGTGTAAAATTTGACCCACCCCCCCGGTTTTTTTTAGAATTTTTGAATTATATATACGGCTGTTCATAGTACTCGAAAATTCAAATAATTTATCATCAGGACATTTTTCGATAAAATGAAAATTTTCAGAGTTACAGCATTTGCAAAATCCAAAAGAAGAAACGAAAATTAACATTTTCAGCCAAACAACGCACGATACGAAAAAAATTCAGGCAAGCAAAATGTTCTGTTTTGCACACCCTACATGAATATCATGAGGACTTTTTGAATTTTCTTGGAAAATCGAAAATTCACATGTTTATTACACAAATAATAATGAATAATCAAAATTTTAATTTTACGGTCAAACTAAGCAAGATACGACAAATTATAGTCAAACAAAAATTGTGCACTCAAAAAAGATCTACAAATTTGTTATTGGTCTTATTTTGATAGGATTTATAGTTTTTGTTTTATTCGTAAGAAAGTACATTAACAGTGAAAAAATCAGCCCGATAAGTGGGCACATTCTCATCACGTTGCAAATGGAAAAGATCCTCTCCTAAAAATGGTCAGGAATCACGAGATGGTTGGCAAAGGAGCGTTCCTTTACACACTCGAGGCCTGACATTGTTCTCCAAGACTTCGTGAAACAAACTATATTAGTGATTGAATTCTCGGCTCCTTCCGAATACAACATCACTACCAAGGAGAAAAAAAAGGAGGAAAGGTATCAAGACTTTGAAAGGGAGCTGCAACGACTGTCCCCAAAATATTCGGTACAAGTAATTGTCCTTGTGATAGGTGCTCTCGGAGGTGAAAAACTATCACTGGTTCGTAACCTTCAAGCCATACTTGCGTGCCAAAAATATGCCACGACATGTACAAGTAATAGTTTTCGCGATAATTAGTGGTACATCGATTACCATGGAAAAAGCCCCTTAGAAATAAAGGTTTTTTGCGTTTAGATTAGTGAATATGCAAATTTTCGCCAAATCTTTGGAACAAAAGTTGTAAACCTTATCGAGATACACATTTTTTGTTGTGAGCATTTTTTTATACGAGTGATAGTTTTCGGGAAAATTATCGATACATCTGATAAAATTTAACAAATTTTAGTGCAATAAGTGACAGGTCTTTCTACACCATCAGCGCTCCTAGTACTAACAGGTGTGTGTTTCATGCGTGCATTCATTATTTTCGAAGGATTCTTCTCTCGAGTTCTAACCAAGATGAATGAAACATAATATTTTCAGTCTGAGTATGATTCTTCGAAAAAGAGAAACAACATTTCAGTGGTTGAGACAAATTGAACTCATTCCAACTGAACGATTTTGCTCAAAACAGAAGAAAAAAATGACTTTTTTAGAGTCTGAAATGACTTGCGGCCAGTACTTGTGTTATAAAGCAGGTAAGTATCGTCACACAAATACCGTTGCGGAAAATACGTGGTTTGAGAGGTGTCACATTTCCGCAGCGGCATGTATGCTTATTTCTTATTGTTTCGCTGTAGGCTTCAATTTCGAACAAACCGTCCGGCAAAGTAGCATTGTCGAAGGTCAGTCGATTTCGCGAGAAACTGTTGCAGACCGCTTCTCTTTTTCTCGAGAGATATGCATGCTTGCTCTTAACAGTCACTTCGGAGAGGAAGGTTAGATTGGAGGTGTCGGAGAAGTAGTCGAAATAGATGAGTGCAAAATCGGCCGTCGAATAAATGAGAAAGGTCGGATAGTTGAAGGATCATGGATCCTCGGAAGGATTCACAGAGGTCATCTTTACAACTATCGGTTGGAAATTTGTCCCGATAACAAGAGAGATCAAGCTCCTCTGATCAGATTAATGAAAAAGCATGTAGCAGAAGGGACAGAGATTCACACCGATTGTTGGAAGAGCTATGTCAACCTCGAATATCATGGATTTGTTCGCCAAAGTGTTGATCATTCTGAGGAGTTTGTGAATAGCGATATCAGAACACACACTCAAAACATCGAGTCATCTTGGCGGTGGATGCGACGATTCCTCTCACGAGGAGGAGTGCACAACAGCAATCTTGCAGATTACCTCTGCGGATTTTTGTGGCGGCGACGGCTCGAGAAAATAGATGCTGATCCATTTAAAGAACTAATCGCAAGTATTCAAGTATGCTACCCTGGCCACTGATTATAATCAGCATTCACAATTGAAGTAAATGCAAATATATTTCACAATAATAAAATTTTCAAAAATCCCCCAAAAAATTAATGAAAAATATTACAAAATATTTAAAAAATGTTCTTCAGAATACTCCAACCTTCCCGCGGTGAAAAACGTGAGTAGGTACCAATCCGAAACCAATGAAGATACAGTGCAAAAACAAAGATCTATTGTACAGGTAGGTGGATAAACAACATTATCCCTGTGATCAATCACAGGGGTGCCTTTCCGCCCCCACGATAGGCTAGAAAGGACGTCCTGTGTAACCTAAGTTATTTCTATGACCTGTCACAGGGGTGCTTTCCCGCCCCCACGATAGACTGGAAAGGAGGTCGTGTGTGACTTATGTTATTTATGTGACCTGTCACAGGGATACCTTCCCGCCCTCACAACACCTGGGAAAGGGGGTTGTGTGTGACCTAAGTTATTTCTGTGACCTGTCACAGGGGTGTCTTCCCGCCCCCACGATAGGCTGAGAAGGAGGTCGTGTGTGACCTAAGTTATTTCTGTGACCTGTCACAGGGGTGCCTTCTCGCCCCCACGATAGGCTGGAAATTTTTTATGAGGATTCTTCACTTTACTTGAAAATTCATCTGTTTGCTTCAAAATTTTACTATTTTGTTGAAAAATCAATGTTTTGGTTTGGAAATTTATTTTGTCTAACTGAAAAATTGACTCTCCCACATGTACTTGGAGTTACGAACGTTCATATAAATGAAATTAAAGAATTTTTTCTCCGAATTTTTTTTTGCCTGAATCATTTGGGAGGTAAAAAATTATATTCTGTCAGAAATTTGTTTCGAATTTTTAATTTTTAAAGGGTTACTACCCTTACACATCACCCATTATTCACACCTGCCTTATACAAATTTGATTATCGATATTCAAAAATTTCAGAACGTCAAAAATACTCTTTTTTTATACTGCGAATTATAGAGTGGGTGAGAATGTTCGGCAATATTCCTAAAAACCACCCTTATGGTATTCAGCCCTAAAATGTTAAAAATTCCAAGTTTGATTCTCGATATTTGCAAAAAGAAAAACGCCAAAAATCTTCTCTTTTTATCCTACCACTTATAGACCAGATAAGAATGTTCGGCAATACCCCTGAAAACCACCCTTATGGCATGCAGCCCTAAAATGTTAAAAATGACCAGTTTGATTGTCGATATTTGAAAAAGAAAAACGCCAAAAATCTTCTTTTTTATCTTACCAATTAAAGACCAGATGAGAATGTTCAGCAATACCCCTAAAAACAACCCTTATGATATGCAGACCTAAAATGTTAAAAATGACAAGTTTGATTGTCGATATTTGAGAAAAGAAAAACGCCAAAAATCTTCTTTTCTTATCCTACCAATTATAGACCAGATGAGAATGTCCGGCAATACCCCTAAAACCGCCCTTATGGTATAAAGACCTAAAATGTTGAAAATGACAAGTTTGATTGTCAATATTTGAAGAAAAAAAACGCCAAAAATCTTCTTTTTTTATCTTATCAATTATATACCAGATGAAAGTGTTCAGCAACTCCCCTAAAAACAACCCTTATGGTATGCAGACCTAAAATGTTAAAAATTACAAGTTTGATTGTCAATATTTGAAAAAATAAAAACGCCAAAAATCTTCTTTTTTTATCTCATCAATTATAGAACAGATGAGAATGTTCGGTAATACCCCTAAAAACCGCCCTTATGCTACGCAGACCAAAAATGTTAAAAATGACAAGTTCGATTGTCGATATTTGCAAAAAGAAAAACGCCAAAAATCTTCTTTTTTATCCTACCAATTATAGACCAGATAAGAATGTTTGGCAATACCCCTGAAAACAACCCTTATGATATGCAGACCTAAAATTTTAAAAATGACAAGTTTGATTGTCAATATTTGCAAAAAGAAAAACGCCAAAAATCATCTTTTCTTATCCTACCAATTATAGACCAGATGAGAATGTTCGGCAATACAAATAAAAACCACCCTTATGGTATGCAGACCTAAGATGTTGAAAATGACAAGTTTGATTGTCGATATTTGAAAAAAGAAAAACACCAAAAAGGTTTTTTTTTATCCTAATAATTATAGCCTAGATGAGAATGTTCAGCAATACCCCTAAGAACCGCCCTTATGCTATGCAGACCAAAAATGTTAAAAATGACAAGTTCGATTGTCGATATTTGCAAAAACAAAGCACCAAAAATCTTATTTTTTTATCCTACCAATTATAGGCCGGATGAGAATGTTCGGCAACACCCCTGAAACAACCCTTATGATATGCAGACCTAAAATGTTAAAAATGACAAGTTTGATTGTCAATATTTGCAAAAATAAAAACGCCATAAATCGTTTTTTTTATCTCATCAATTATAGACCAGATGAGAATGTTCGGCAACACCCCTAAAAACAACCCTTATGGTATGCAGACCTAAAATGTTAAAAATTACAAGTTTGATTGTCAATATAAAAAAAAAAGAAAAACGCCAAAAATCTTCTATTTTTATCCTACCAATTATAGACCCGATAAAAATGTTCGACAACACCCCTAAAAGCAACCCTTATGGTATGCAGACCTAAAATGTTAAAAATGACAAATTTGATTGTCGATATTTGAAAAAAGAAAAACGCCAAAAATCTTATTTTTGTATCCAACCAATTATAGACCAGATGAGAATGTTCGGCAATACCCCTGAAAACAACCCTTATGATATGCAGACCTAAAATGTTAAAAATGACAAGTTTGATTGTCAATATTTGCAAAAATAAAAACTTTAAAATGTAAACTTTCAACCTGGAATGGAATACTTACATTTTTATTCAAATAAATTAATTCTCGGAAAAAAACGAAGTTTCGACAAAGTTAACTACTTTGTTGATACTTCGTTTTTTTATCGAGACTTAATTTCCTTGAATAAAAACCTAACCGTTCCATTTCGGGTTAAAAGTTTATATTTTAAATTGAAAATTGATATTTCGATGACGTATTTTCAATTGAAATCATGAATTTTGAAAAAACAATTTGAAAAAAGTTAAAGATTCAAACAAAAAGTTGAATTCTAAACCAAAAGGTTGGTTTTTGAGTGACAAAGATTAATTTTGTACATAAAAAGATACATTTTCAACAAAATACATGACTCTTCAACTAAGTATTTGAATTTGCGACTCAAAAACATGAATTTTTATCCAGATACCTGAATTTGTAACTATAAAAGGTAAATTTTCAATGAAAAATATAAAAAATTAAAGTTTCAATTAAAAAATTTAGTTTTCCATTTTAAAAAACACAAATTGTCAAGAACACAGTTGAATTTCCAAACCAAATAAATGATTTTTTCACAAAGAAAGACTAATTTTCACCAAAAATGGAATAGTGAAGTCTTCAGTTGAAAAAATTTAAACTTAACCAAAAAGATGAATGTCTACTAAAGAAGTTCGGCTTTTAACCAAATAGTAGAATTTGCAGCTAATAAAGGTAAATTTTTAACTAAAAATACAATAATTAAATTTTTAAATAAAAAAGTTAGTTCTTAATTTTAAGAAACGAACTTTCAACAACATAGTCAAATTTTCGAACAAAAGAAACGAGTTTTTCACGAAGAAAGACAAATTTCCAACAAAACAGTTGAATTTTCGATAAAAAAAAAATTTTCAAACAAATTATTGAATTTTTCAGAAAGCAGTTGAATTTTTCACCAAAAAGTAGAATTTTCAGCCAAAAATATTAATTTTCAACCAAAAGAATGAATTTTCAACCAAAAATATTAATTTTCAACAGAAAATTCAATTTGCGCCCAAATGGTTGAGTTTTTAGCAAAAATGATCAATAGTTATTTATTTCAAAGTAACAATAAGAAGATTTTAATTTTCAATTAAAAAGAATTGTATTCAACCTAAAAAGACCAATTTTTGAAAAAATGTGAATTCTCAATTAAAACGGAATTATTTGCAACTATCCAAAAAGGATCAATTTTCAATTTAAAATATAAACTTTCAAGCCGAAATTAAATAGTTAGATTTTTTCACGGAAATTAACTCTTGATAAAAAAAACGAATTTTCAAGAAAGTGATTAAATTTTTAACAAAAGAGATATATTTTCAACTGAAATGATGAATCTCCAACAACAACAAAAAATTGTAAGAAAAAAGTTCAACATTAAAAAAAAAAGTTGAATTCTTAACCAAAAGGTTGGTTTTTAATTGAAGAAGATTGTTTTCATACATAAAAAGATCAATTGTCAACAAAATACAAGAACCTGGATCTAAGTTTTTGAATTTACAGCTAAAAAATATGAATTTCCGTCCAGAAAGTTGAATTTTCACTTAGAAAAGGTAAATTTTCAATTAAAAATACAAAAATTAAATTTTCAATTCAAAAAGTTATTTTTCAATTAAATAAAACACAAGTTGTCGACAACAATATTAAATTTTCAAACCAAGGAAATGATTTTTTCACAAAGAAAGACGAATTTTCACCAAAAATGAAACAGTTAAGTGTTTATTAAAAAAAATTAAACTGCAAACAAAAAAATGAATGTTTACGAAAGAAGTTCAACTTTCAATAAAATAGTAGAATTTTCAACTAAAAAGATTAACTTTCTACTAAAAATATAATAAATAAATTTGTAAATGAACAAGTTAGTTTTTTATTTTTAAAGACGAATTTTCAACAACATGGTTAAATTTTCAAACTGAAGAAATGAATTTTTTACGAACAAAGAAAGACGAATTTGCAACTAAATAGTTGAAATATCATATTATTTACAAAAATTATTATTTTCAACCAAAAATATTAAGTTTCAACAAAAAATTCAATTTACGCCAAAATAGTTGAGTTTTCAACTGAAATGATGAATCTTCAATTTCATCAATTTTCAATTTAAGATATAAACTTTCAACCCAGAATGGAATAGTTACATTTTTATCCAAAAAGATTAATTCTTAATAAAAGAAATGAATTTTTAACAAAGTTGTTAAATTTTTATCAGTCAGAGAAATAAGTTTTTAAGCCAAAAAAAATAAAAGCACGAAATAGTTAAAATTTTGAACTGAGCCAATGAATTTTGTCAAACAAATTAATTTTAAATAAAAAAAAAAAAATTCAAACAAATATTTTATTTTTAATGAAATTTTCAACCTCATAGTTGAATTTTTAACCAAAAAGGGTAATTTTCTACCGAAAAAAGACAAATTTTTAACAAAATAAATGAATTTTCAACTAAAAAAGAAAAAGACAAGAAATCGAATAGTTTAATTTTCATTAACAGAAATAAGTTTTTAAGCATAAAAGAATAAATTCAACGAAATAGTTAAAATTTTGAATTGAGTAAATGAATTTTAGTAAACAAATTAATTTTCAATGAAAAAAAAACAATAAAAAATATAATAGTTGATATTTCAACCAAAAAATATTTTCATGTTGAAAAAAATCAGTTAGAATCCAACAAAAAAGACGAATTTTCAAAAAGTTGTTTTTTTAACCAGGAAGATTAATTTTTTACAAAAGAAGATGATTTATCCAAAAAATATTGAAATATGAACCAACTTTTTAAACAAAAATAGAATAGTTCAATTTGCTGTTAAAACAAATTATCTTCAATCAAAAATTAAACAAATTTTCAACAAAATAGTTAAATTATTAACCAAACAGATAAATCATCAACTACAACAAAAATGAATTTTTGAGCAAAGTAGTTCAATTTTCAAGGAAATAGTTGAATTTTTGACCAAAAAATATGACTTTAACGAAATTGCTGCATTTTTAACAAACAAAAAATAAGTAAATTTTCAAACAAATAGTAGAATTTTTAACCAAAGAGGTGAACCTTTAAAAAAAATGAACTTTAAACAAAAACAGCTCAATGTTCAACCTAGTAATTTAATTTTCCAACAAAAAAGACGAATTTTCTATAAAATACATGAATTTTCAACCAAACTGTTTAATTTTGAAATCAATTATACGATTTTTTTAAAAAACAATTGAATTTTCAACCGAAAAGAATTAACTTTTGACTAAAACTGACAAAAATTTAAGATTTGTTAATGTAAAATTTTATTATTGCATTTTTAGTTAAAATAATGAATTATCAACTAATAAAAAGAAAATTTTTAACAAAATAGTTAAATTTTCAACCAAGCTGATGAATCTTTAATGAAAAAAAAATTAATTTTCAGCAAAATGTATAATATTTAATATTTCCACCAAAATAAAACTTTCGACTAAAAAATACGAGTTTTCAACAAAATATATGAATTTTCAACCAAATATTTTATTTTTTGATGGAATTTTCGACCTAATAGTTGAATTTTCTGCCAAATGAAGACAATTTTTCAACAAAATAGATGAATTTTCAACTAAAAAAAAAACAAACAAAAAAACAATATAATAGTTTAATTTTCAGTTGGAGAAATAAATTATTAGGCAAAAAAAATTCAACGAAATAGTTTAAATTTCCAACTAAACAAATGTATTTTCTTAAATAAAACTAATTTAAAAAAAAAAAAATGAAATTTTACGCAAAGAAATGAAATTTCAACCAAATATTTTATTTTTCAATGAAATTTTCAACCCAATAGTTGAATTTTTAACCAAAAAGGTTAATTTTCTACTAAAAAGAAATGACAAATTTTTAACAAAATAAATAATATTTCAACTAAACAAAAAAAATAGAATAGTTTAATTTTCAGTTTGAGAAATAAGTTTTCGAGCAAAAAAAAAAAAAAATCAACGCAAAATTTAAAATTCTGAACTAAGCAAATTAATTTTGGTAAACAAATTAATTTTCAATTGAAACAAAAAAAAAACAAATTTTCAACCAAAGAAATGAAATTTTAACCAAATATTATATTTTTTAATGAAATTTTCAACCTAATATTGGAATTTTCCAACAAAAAGGTTAATTTTCTACCAAAAAAAAGACAAATTTTCAACAAAATAGATGAATTTTCAACTAAAAAAAAACAGCAAAAAATAGAATAGTTTAATTTCCAGTTAAAGAAATAAGCATTAAAGCAAAAAAAAATGTCGAAAAAATAGTTCAAATTTTTAATTAAACAAATGAATTTTGTCAAGCAAATTAATTTTCAATGAAGAAACGAATTTGCAATCAAACAAATGAATTTTCAACCTTAAAGAATAATTTTCTACCAAAGAAGAATAATTTTCAACAAAATATATGAATTTTCAACCAAATATCTTGAATCTCTTTAAATTATTTTATATTCCTTTGAATTCGCTTGTATCCCTTTGAATTCCTTTGAATTCTCTTGAATCCTTTTGAATTCTATTGAATCCCTTTGAATTATTTGGAATTCTCTTGAATCCCTTTGAATTTCTTTCAATTCATTCGAATTCCTTTGAATTCCTTTGAATTCTCTTGAATCCCTTTGCATTATTTTGAATTCTCTTGAATCCCTTTGCATTTTTCAATTCATTTGAATTCCTTTGAATTACTTTGAATCCTTTTGAATCCCTTTGAATTATTCTGAATTCCTTCGAATTCTTTTGAATCCCTTTGAATTCTTTTGAATTCTCTTGAATCCCTTTGAATTATTTTGGGTCTCTTTGAATTTTTTTGAATTCTTTTGAATTCTCTTGAATTCTCTTGAATCCCTTTAAATTATTTTGGATCCCTTCGAATTATTTGGAATTCTTTTGAATTCTCTTGAATCACTTTAAATTATTTTGAATTCCTTTGAATTCTCTTAAAACCCTTTGAATTATTTTGAATTCCTTTGAATTTCTTAAAATTCTCTTGAATCCCTTTGAATTATTTTGAATTCCTTTAAAGTCCGTAGAATTACTTTGAATTCGCTTGAATCCCTTTGAATTCCTTTGAATTCTTTTGAATGCCTTTGAATTATTTTGAATTGCTTTGAATTCTCTGGAATCCCTCTGAATTATTTTGAATGCCTTTGAATTCTCTTGAATTCCTTTGAATTCTCTTGAATCCCTTTAGATTATTTTGATTTCCATTGAATTCTCTTGAATTCCTTTGAATTCTCTTGAATCCTTTTGAAATATTTTGAATTCCTTTGAATTCCCTTGGATTCCTTTGAATTATTTTGAATTCCTTCGAATTATTTTGAATTCCTTTGAATTCTCTTGAATCCCTTCGAATTATTTTGAATTCCTTTGAATCCCTTTGAATTATTTTGGATCTTATTGAATTATTCTGAATTCCTTTGAATTCTCTTGAATACCTTCAAATTATTTTGAATTCCTTTGTATTCTCGTGAATCCCTTTGAATTATTTTGAATTCTCTTAAATTCCTTTGAATTCCTTTGAATTTTCTTGATTCCCGTTGAAATCTTTTGAATTCTCTTGAATCCCTTTGAATTATTTAGAATTCCTTTAAAGTCTCTTGAATCCCTTTAAATTATTTTGAATTCCTTTCAATTCTTAGGAATTCCTTTCAATTCCTTTGAATTCTCTTGAATTCCTTTGAATTCTCTTAAATCCATTTTAATTCTTTTGAATTCCTTTGAATTCTCTTGAATCCCTTCAAATTATTTTGAATTCCTTTGAATTCTCTTGAATCCCTTTGAATTCCTTCGAATTCCTTTGAATCCCTTTGAATTATTTTGAAACCCTTTGAATTATTCTGAATTCCTTTGAATTCTCTTGAATCCCTTCGAATTCTCTTGAATCCCTTCGAATTATTTTGAATTCCTTTGAATCCCTTTGAATTATTTTGGGTCTCTTTGAATTTTTCTGAATTACTTTGAATTCACTTGAATACCTTCAAATTATTTTGAATTCCTTTGAATTCTCTTAAATCCCTTTGAATTATTTTGAATTCTCTTGGATCCATTTGAATTTTCTTAAATTAATTTGAATTTCTTTGAATTCCTTTGAATCATTCCTAATTCCTTCGAATTCTTTGAATCCCTTTGAATTATTGTGCATTCCTTTGAATTTATTTAAATTCTCTTGAATCCCTTTGAATTATTTTGAATCCCTTCGAATCCCTTTAAATTATTTTGAATTCCTTTGAATTCTCTTGAATTCCCTTGAATTATTTTGAATTTCTTTGAATTCCTTTGAATTCTCTTGAATCCCTTTGAATTATTTTGCATTCTTTTGAATTCCTTTGAATTTTATTGAATCCCTTTGAATTATTTTGAATTCCTTTTGGATTTCACTTTAAATCTTCTGAATTCTTTAGATTTTTTAATTTAGGTTTATTTACTCAACAATTTTGGTGGTTACCCTGTTGAAGGAGAGCATCAAATAGTTGAACTTTGAGGCAAATAGGACGAATTTTCAAGTAAAAATTTATTAGTTAACGAAGAAAAATGAATTTTCTACCAAAAAATATTACTTTTTTACCATAAAAGATAAATTATTAATCCAAAAGAATCAATTTTTAACAAAACAGTTGAATTTTCGAACAAAAACTAAGAAAGTTGAACTACTGTCTTGAAAATTCTTTTTTTTTTTTGGTTGAAGATTTATAATTTTACTTAAAAATTGTTTTAAAATTTTTTTGTTTTTTGATAAAAAGTGATTTTTTTAACTGAAAATTTAACTATTTTGTTGAAAATTCAACCGATTCGTTGTAATATAACTTTTTTGATGAAAATTCATATTTTTATATTGAAAATTCAACTCCTTGTTTGAAAGTTGAACTACTTTCTTAATTTTTCTTTTTTTTTTGTTAAAGATTTATATATTTATTTAAACAACTTTCCTTTCTTTTTGTTAAAAATAATTTTTTTAACTGATAATTTAACTATTTTGTTGAAAATTCATATTTTTATATTGAAAATTCAACTTCTTGGTTGAAAGTTGAACTACTTTCTTAAATTTTTTTTTTTTGGTTAAGGATTTATAATTTTATTTAAAGAACTTTCCTTTATTTTTGTTAAAAATAATTTTTTCAACTGAAAATTTAACTATTTTGTTTAAAATCCAACCGATTGGTTGTAAAATAACTTTTTCGTTGAAAATTCATATTTTTATATTAAACATTCAACTCCTTGGTTGAAAATTCGTTTTTTTTTTGGTTGAAGATTTATAATTTTATTCAAAAAAAGTTTTTTTTTTTGTTGAAAATATTTTTGTTTGAGTGAAAATTCAACTATTTTATTGAAAATTCAACCGATTGGTTGTAAAATAACTTTTTTGTTGAAAATTCATATTATCGGTTTAAAGTTCAACGGTTTTTATAGAAAAATCGTCTTTTTGACTTGCAAATTTCACAATTTGGTATAAAATTCAACTATTTTGTATGAAATTACACAATTTTGTGGAAAAATCGTTTTTGTTTTTAATCGAAAATTAATTCTCCTTTATAAAAATTACACTACATTATGTTTAGTTCAAAATTGATCATTCTTAGCTTAAAAAATCAACTAATTAGTTCAAAATTTTTGGAAACGAAAAAAATACAGACTAAAAATTAATCAAATAAAATTTGGACTAGCATCACATCCATTGTTCAAAATATGTAATTGAAAATGTATGTAATTTGTTTAAAATGTGTACTTTTTGCTTGAAAATTGATCTATATGATTACAAATTTATATATGTTGTTGAAAATTCGTATTTTTAGGTAGAAAATCAATTTTTTTGGTTAAAAATGCAATGTATGGTTAGAAAGTAATGTATTTTAGTTAAGGCTTCAAGTATTTGGTAGAAAATTCATCTTTTTTACTATATTCAACTTTTTTATGCAATATCCAAATCTTTTGTGCTTTAAATATCATCTATTACATTTTTTCTTGAGAATTTGACTATTTAGCTTGAAAATTCAAGTACTTGGTTGTAAGTTAAACTATTACGTTAAAAACTAATGTTTTTGGTTAAAAATGTATCACTTTAGTTCAAAATTCTTCTCGTTCTTTGAAAACTTGACTATTTTGTTGAAAATTTTCCTTCTGTTGTTTTAAAATGAAAGTTTTTAACTAAAAATGTGTAACTGTTCCACTTTTTGTTGAAAATTTACTTGTTTTAATAGAAAATTCAACTATTTGGTTGAAAATTCATCATTTTAGACGGCCCCTAATCAGCCATTGAGACCATTTGTAGCCAATGAGTGAAGAACTTAAAAAAATATTTTTTAAGAAAAAGTAAAAAAATTGTATGTTTTAAAGTACAATAATAGCCAAGCAATAGATATTAATAAACCCTAACAAGATCAACAACAAGAAAATATATACCAAGAAAACTAAGATCTTATTTATTAACATACGCATTTGGTCGGTAATCAAAAACATCAGTTGACTGATGAATAACAAACCCTATAAACCGTTAATAACATCCTTGTTAATGGATAATAACAACCCAAATAATAGGCAATCATTAATAATAACAACGATAAGTAACAAAGCCGAGAATCAGTTAATAACACTCCTATTAACGGAAAATAATAAATAAAGAATAGATACTAATAAACCATAAGAACGATCAATAATGAACAAAAAAACACCTGTATTAACGGACAATAACATCCAAGCAATAGATACTAATTGCAACTAACAATGATCAATAAAAAACATACCAAGAAAACAATAAAATAAAAAACAACAATAAAAAACAAGCAAAAACCCTAATTACTCCTAACAACGGTCAACAATTACACCTATAAACGACTAATAACACCCATATTAAGGTTAAATTTCTACCAAAAGAGATGAATTTTCAAATAAAAAAGACGAATTTTTAACAAAAGAGTTGAATTTTTAACCAAGAAAGATTTTTCAGTTAAGAGAGAAAAAAATGTCAACCAAATTGATGACTTTTCAAGCCAAAAAGACAACTTTTCTGCAAAAGATTTGAATTTTTAACCCGAAAATACGAATTTTTAACTTGGTGCACTGTATTCAAATTTATTGTATTTTACTGCGAACGTAAATTTCAAGCAGGGTAGTTTTGAAGTTTCTACCAAAAGAATTGAATTTTCAACCAAACAGAATGAATTTTTAACTAAAATAATGAATCTTGCAATAAAAAATGGAATTTTTAACAAAGCAGTTTAATTTTCAACCAAGTATTTGATTTTTTAACAATGAAGATTCATTTTCTACCAAATAGATTAATTTTATACCAAAAAACATAAATTTTCAAAAAAACAGAGGAATTTTTAACTAAAAAAAAGATTCAACCAAAAATGGAATATTTACATTTTCTGTTAAAAAAATTAATTTTTAATCAAAACAAAAAACAAAATTTCAACTAAATATTTAATGTTTTCACAAAAGAGATGAATTTTTAAACAAAAAAGACCAATTTTTAACCGAAGCGTTGAATTTTCAACCAAGAAAGATTTTTCAGTTAAGAGAAAAAAAAGTTTCAACCAAACAGTTGACTTTTCAAACCAAAAAGACAATGTTTCTATAGAAAATTTGAATTTTCAACCAAATAGTTAATTCATCTACCAAAATAGTTGAATTTTCAACAAAATAATTACATTTTCATCCAAATATAAAAGTTTTTAACAAAAAAGATGAATTTTCAATCAAGAAGATTAATTTTATACCAAAAATATAAATCTTCTACAAAATACATGATTTATCTACTACATGGTAGAATTCTTAAAGAAAGATAAAATTTCAACAATTTTTGTACATTTTTTTTAGCGTCTTGTACCGAAACAAAGTATACTTCAAGTTTCAACCAAATAATTGAACTTTCGAAACAAAAAGGCGATTTAAAAAAAAAATTTTGAGTTTTCAGCTAAAAAAGATTCAATCAAAAAAGTAATAGTTAGATTTTCAATTTAAAAATTTGATTTTTGGCAAAAAAAACAATTTATAATTTATAATAATATAATAATAATTAATATAATATAATTTATATTTCAGTAAATTAATTTATGTTTAAACTTAGCTGTTGAATTTTAAACCCAAAAAGACGAATTTTCAACTAAACAGTTGAATTATCAACTGAAAAATATGAATTTTCAATAAAAATGAAAGTTAAAATTTGAATTAGAAAAATTAATTTTGAACATAAAAAAAATTTTAACCAAAATAGTTCAGTTTTTCACCAAAGAAAAAAAAATATTTTTCAACGAAGTAGCTCAAGTTTCAACAAAAATTTTTCAAATCGAGTGAATTTCAAGCCAAAATACTTTAGATTCTTTTTCGGTTGAAAATTATTTTGTTTTTTAAACTGAATTCCATAATTTTAGATGAATGTTTAAACAAAGAGTTGAATTTTCATCTAAAATTAGGGAATTCAGTTTAAAAAACAAAATAATTTTCAACCAAAAAAGAAACAAATTTTTAACAAAATAGTTCAATTTTCGGCAAAAAAATTAATTTTCATCTAAAGAAAAAACAAGTTTTCAATGAAATAACTCATATTTCAACCAAAAATATGAATTTTTAATTAAAATGGTTAATCTTCAACCAAAAAAATTAATTTTCAACATAAGAGATTAACTTTCAACCAAGTTATTTTATTTCCAGCCTAAAATATGCAATTTCAACTAAAATGATAAATATTTAACTGCATTATTTGAATTTTTAACTGAAAAGAAGAATTTTTTAACAAGAAGATTAACTTGCAAAGAAAAAAATCATTTTCAACTGAAATAGTTGAATTTTTAAACAAAACAAAAAATAATTTTGAGTAAAAAAAATAAATTGTCAACCAAAACTAAAATAATTAAATTTCAAATTGAAAAAATTATGTTTAACGAAACAGATCAATTTTCAACTACACTATGGAATTTTAAATTGGAATGAGTTAAATTTTCAGTTAAAAAAGTTATTTTCCACAAAAAACTATGAACAAAAAAAAACAAATTAAAAAAAAATAGTTACATTGCAAACGTAGTGATGAACTTTCAACTGAAATTGTAAATCTTTAACTGGAATTGAACTGCAATGTTCACGAAACGTCGGCAAGTTTCGTAGTTTTGCACACGATTGAAACCCGAAAAAGCTTTGAATTTCAAATTTATCACAAGGTCAAAATTGTTTACCTCTTGAAAAATTCATTGTTTCAGATATAAATTATAATCATTTTTGCTTGCTCATAGAGAAAGCTTTGTAATGGTAACATTTTTCACAAAAATTTAAATTCACTTAATTAAACCTTCCTCATTTTGAAAATGCCTAATACGATGTTCTAAGCAATTTTACAGACGTGTCTCGGAGGATGTGTGTTGATGTTAAGCATTGTCACTTCCGTAGCGTGGCTATACTTGTTTGAAGGAGCAAGCAGGAAAAACAATTACTTCGTTGATAAAAAGGTGCTCAGTAGGATCTCGTGGGTCACCAGTGTCACCACCCTCTGTCTCAACGTAAACAGAATAGAGAACATTTTCATCATCGCCTTTATAAATAAATTTACTCTGATGACGAGAATTGCGTCGCGTACACTAGAAATTGATGCTTAAAAACTACTAGACAACTTCCCAAATGTGGTGTCGTGATATTTCCCCCGCTGGGATTGTCCCCGCTTATGGTCACAAGGCGTTTCTTGCACCTTTCTTGAATTGCGGACAGTGATTTAAGACTGTTAGGATTTTCGCTTACTATCCTGTCAATAATTGTTTGCCGTTATATATCTTGAAACTCCCACAAGGATTTATAAAATATTTATTGAATTTTTTTAGCACTCAATAATATTTTAAAAATCGGTTTTTTATATTACAACTATTTTCAGTAACATAATTCAAAGTTGATATAAGAACATAAAATATTGCTTGGTTCGAGACGAATAAATTGACCCATAATATGGATATATTGTGTGAGAGTGTAAGAGAGCTATGGTAATGCATAATATTTGAAAACACGGTTTTTTGTAGTAAAACTTTTTTCACTAACATAATTCAAAATCGATGCATGAACGGAAAAGATTCCGCCGTTCGAGAAGAAATCGATTTACTTATAATATTAATACATTCTGTCAAAGAGTAAGGAAGTTATCGTCATTCATATTATATTAAAAATCTATTTCTATAGTAAAATTTTTCTCGTTCGCATAATTTTAAGTTGATGTGAGTATAGGAAAGATGTGTTGATTCAGGAAGAATCGATTGACTTATAATATTGATACATTTTATTAAAAAGTAAAGAAGCTATGTTAATGCTTAATATTTGAAACAACGGTTTTTCATAATAAAATTTTTATCATCAACATAATTAAAAATTGATTTTGAATTTTTGTTAAAAATTCTTCTTTTTTCGTTGAGTTTCACTGTTTTTTATGAAAAAAATCAAATAATTTTTGTTTAAAAATGCAACTTCTAGGTTGAAAGTTAATTTTTTTAATTTAAAAATTAACTTTCAACTTAAATTGACTTATCATACAGCTCGCAAAGGGATAGGGTGCAACAGATTTTCTCCCTTCCCCTTTCCAGCTCGAAAAATTACCATTTTAAAAACAAAATTTGATTTGTCTGATTTGTCATCGTATTTTAACATTTTTGTGTATTATTTTGTAATTTTGTATTTTTTTGGTAAATTTCTATTCATAAATTGATCAATATAAAAATTTTAGTTCGTCTGTTATTTGAAAAACCAGAAATGCTTCCTCTATGAAGAAGAAAATACATTTGCTAACGGGAAGGGAAGTGATCGTGAAATGAGCACTATATAAATATACACACAAATAAAGTAGACCCACTCGAGATCGCATTCACAGCTAGTTTGAAAAGTTACGGTTACAAACCAGAATGATAATTCTTTTCAAAAGTTCCACGTTTCAAATTAAAATTTTTATTATTTGTCGACGTTTCTTTTTATAGCTCACAATTATAATTTTTGAAACTATGCAAGAGACGAAAAAATATAAATAAACAAACATTGTGCACCCAAAAATGATCTAAAAATTTGTTAATAATCACTTTTTGATAGAAAACGTAGTTTTTTTATTCTTTAACAACAACATTGAACAAAAAATTGTTGGAAAAACGACACAAGCTACAAACAGAAAATAAACCAAAGTTGTTCATCAAAAAAAGCGCTACAAATTTGTTTTTAAACATTTTATGATAGGATGCCTAGTTTATGATTTATTCGTAAAAAATGACATTAACAATGAAAAATTGAGTTTTTGGAAAAAAGACGCAAGGTATGAAAATTTTAATTTTCAAAATTGAATATGTAATTTCAATTGAATAAATTAATTTTTTAATAAAAAAAGAACAAATTTTCAACAAAATAATTAATTCTTTAACGAAAAAGATTAATTTTCTACAGAGAAAATTAATTTTCTACAGAGAAAATTAATTTTCTATCCAGAAAGATGAATTTTCAACAAAATAAATGGATTTTCATCCAAGTAGTTGAATTATCAACTAAAAAAATAAATTTTCAGCCAAATAGTTGAATTTTCAAGTAAAAAAAAAATAATTCTTGACCAAAAATGAAATAGTTACATTTTCAATTTGAAAAATCAATTTTTTACAACAAAAACGAATTTTCAAAAAAATAGTTCAATTTTCAACCAAAGAAAAATTGAATAGCTAAATTTTCTTTAAAAAAATGAATTAAAAAAATTATAATTTTTAACAAAATAGTTAAATTTTCAACTAAGGACGATAAATTTTCAACCAATTATTCAATAGTTACATATTCAATAAAAAAAATTAATGTTTTAATAGAAAAAAAAACAATTTTCAACAAAATAGTTAAACCTTTAACCAAAACGATGAATTTTGAACCAAGAATCTTAATATCAAAAAAATAAAATGAATTTCAAAAAAATACATTCATTTTCAACTAAGAAAGACAAATTTTCACCAAAAATTAAGTAGGTAGCTAAATGTTCAGTTTTAAAAATTAATTTAAAAAAATAATAATTTTGAACAAAATAGTTAAATTTTTAACCAAACCATTTTAAAACTAAAATCAAGAATCTTCAACCAGATAAACGAATGTTCAAGAAAGTAGATCAATTTTCATCCAAACTATTTTTAAATAAAATCAAGAATATTTAATCAGAAAAATAAATTTTTAACAAAATTTTAATTTTCAAAATTGAATATGTAATTTCAATTGAATAAATTAATTTTTTAATAAAAAAAGAACAAATTTTCAACAAAATAATTAATTCTTTAACGAAAAAGATTAATTTTCTACAGTGAAGATTAATTTTCTATCCAGATAAATAAATGTTCAACAAAGTAGTTCAATTTTCAACCAAGTAGTTGAATTATCAATTAAAAAAATAAATTTTCAGCCAAATAGTTGAATTTCCAAGTAAAAAAAAAAATAATTATTGACCGAAAATGAAATAGATACATTTTCAATTTAAAAATCAATTTTTTACAACAAAAACGAATTTTCAACAAAATAGTTCAATTTTCAACCAAAGAGATGAATTTACGACTAAAATTATTAATCTCTAATTGGAATAGTTAAATTTTCAGTTTGTAAAATTATTGAAAAAAAGTTTCAATAAAATAGTTAAATTTTCAATAAAATAGTTAAATTTTCAACAAAATAGTTAAATTTCAACCAAACCATTTTCAGCTAAAATCAAGAATCTTCAACCAGATAAATGAATGTTTAACAAAGTAGTTCAATTTTCAACAAAGTAGTTGAATTTTCAACTAAAAAAAAAACAATTTTCAACAAAATAATTAAATCTTTATCCAAAACGATGAATTTTAAACAAAGAATCTTAATTTTAGAAAAAATAGAATAAATTTTAAAAAAATACCATAATTTTTAACTAAGAAAGAAAAATTTTCAACAAAAATGAAACAGGTAGCTAAATGTTCAAATTTAAAAATTAATTTAAAAAAAACTAATTTTGAACAAAATAGTCAAATTTTTAACCAAATCAGTTTAAAACTAAAATCAAGAATCTTCAACGAGATAAATGAATGTTCAAGGAAATAGTTCAATTTTCGATCTAGTAGTTCGATTTTCAAATAACATTAAGAAAATTTAATAAAAAAAATTAATTTTGAACAAAATTTCAGTTTTCAAAGTTGAATATGTAATCTTAATTGAATAAATAAATTTTTTAATAAAAAAAGAACAAATTTTCAAAAAAATAAATAATTCTTCGACAAAAAAGATTAATTTTCTACAGAGAAGATTAATTTTCTATCCAGAAAGGTGAATTTTCAACAAAATAAATGGATTTTCAACCAAGTAGTTGAATTATCAACTAAATAAATAAATTTTCGGTCAAATAGTTGAATTTTCAAGTAAAAAAAAAAAATAATAATTTTCGACCAAAAATGAAATAGTTACATTTTCAATTTAAAAAATCAATTTTTTACGACAAATACGAATTTTCAACAAAATAGTTCAATTTTGAACCAAAGAGATGAATTTTTGACAATTGTTCATCCACGGATTTGATAAGAATAAAAAAATTGTTGAAAAGCTATTCAATTATACACATACAATTAGCTTGAGAAAAACATTTCAAAAGTAACTGAACAAATCAACGATGTTTATAGTTAAAGCTCATGAGAAAGTTGATTAGTTATTAATTCGTTACTCATTCACAAAAGTAGCTTCATTTCTACTATCGTTACCAAAAAATGCCGACTAGTTACAGTAACTAGTTAAAAACCCTAGTTATTTCTCATCACTGTAATTGATGTGTGAGCCATATTTATTATTATTGAAAACGTTCACCCAACATATGCACTTCACTTTGAGTTATCCTTTTGTCTTCGAAATAATGAAAGAATGATGAAGTAACTTACATTCTCCTCTCAAATTATATACTTTACTTTCAGGTCATGCCTCGTCCACATCTAAAGAAAATAATAAATGTACGAAGGTAAAAGCCGTACGTACACGATGATGCCGTCCGGCGGATGATGCTCAGTGCCATTCAACCAATCAGAGTAGTCTACCGGATACCAAGCTAGCGCCCGGCACCGAAAATCTATACACAGCCAACTTTAAGGGTCCTAGGAATCCAGTGTAAATCGCCAAAATAAGATTTGGGCCAAACGGTGAAGCCATCATGTTTCACTGTTTGTATGTACAGTCTGAGGAGAATAGAAACTCTCAGCAAAGTTCAATTTTTTTAGAAGAAAGATTATTTTTTATGTGAAAATTAAAGGAAATGACGTATCGTCCATAGCATCCTTGTAGTAATGTGTTCTGCTATTCAGCGAAGCAGGAAGCATTTAAGGCAGTTTTTCAGCTCGGATTTTCCTTCGCGCGATTCTAGCGAGAAAAGTAAAAAACTACCACCCGTCAGGACTCGAGTCTGCAGGTAATGAAAAACACACTGTGATCAACACGGATTTATTCAGGGGCGAACACACGTTTTACGAAAACTAGGGGCTTCTACCCAAATGAGTGGATGAATTCCCAAAAGGTTGGTTGATCAGTTCTGTTCATTGCGTATCTGTGTTTATAACAATCGTTAGACACAATAAACAAGATTGATGAAGAATAATCAATATTAATGATGATATCATGCATCAGTTTCGCAGCCTCATTAAAGACCTATTAACCTGAATCGCTCTCCTGAAAGGTCTACTTCTCCTCCAAAGTCCAGGTCCAGGTCTCCTCCCACTGAATTTCCTGCTTTCAAATGTCCGTCCGACAGACCCTACTCTACTGGCAGGTCTCTTTCTCCTACGAGCTTAGGGTCTCACACTGCCAGGAATCCTGCTCCTGTCACATTAATAGTTTCACACACTGAGCTTCCTCCGAACAACAAACACCAATGAAATTGAGAGTCGAACGATGAAGTCCAACTTTGTAATTTTGGATAATACTTATACTCATGCTGAAATGCATATTGATGTTTATATGACTAGAAAATGGGTCGAAATAACCAAGGAGAGTCGCAGTATTACCGTATCGACCTCAGAAGAACTCATGCTACCTCCGGTTAGACCCTCCCGCCTAATCACCAGTTCTTTTCTAATAAAACGGTTGAGTCACGTGTAAAGCGCAATCCCCTGCAATACTCATTCTGTTATTTAATGTTAAACTGAAATATAATATTGTTCATCATCTAGATTCGGTTGGAAATGTTACAAGCAGCTTGTAGTTAGGATAAATGAAAAGTCAATATATTAGATTTATCTATTTTTCAATCTTCCATTTAATCATAATTAACTCATACCGACAGTACCAGCACAGACGAATTTACTTGAAAAAGATTGAAAAGCAGTGTAACTTAAGCTAAAAAGTGATTTGAATAGCAACAATTACCCAAAATCATATTAAATCAGGCAATTTGATCCTAGTGATGTGATGGAATTGGCTCAAGTTACAACATATTGTTTCCAAAGCAAAATATAAGAAATGTATTCTTTTTTTCCATCAAAAAATTATTAATGACCTTAGGGCTGCTTGAATGTAAAGGCATAGTCTCTGAAAATAAAATTAGATAATTTAATTTCCTTTGCCTCAGATGTAGTGCAATGCAAACTAGGCTGGCTTGTTTTCCAATCCTTCTTCTAACAGACAGACAGACAGACGCCTTCGTAAGAACCGTTTTTTCTGACTCAGGGGGTCTCGAAACGTCGACATTTGATTGAATCCGCGAAAGTCATTTTTCACATAAAATAATTTTTTATTTTAAATTTTCAAAATTTTAATTCTTTCCATTTTAAAGATGTATAAATAAAAAGTCTTAAATTTTGAAAATAAAGTTCGAGTTTTCAATTCTAAATCTTCCAAATTGAAGAAATTTTGAATGTAAATCATCAAAATTATAGCATTTTTAATTTAGAAAACTTAAAATTTGCATAATTTTTAATGTTAACTTTTCAAAATTAAAATTTTTCAATTTTAAAGATGTATAAACAAAAAGCCTTACATTTTCAAAATAAAAAATGTCGAGTTTTCAATTCTAAATCTTCTAAATTTAAGAAATTTCGAATGTAAATAATACAAATTACCGTATTTTTAATTTTAAAAATTTAAAATTTGCCTAATTTAAAATTTAGAAAATTTAAAATTAAAAATGATTAATTTTTTATTTTAAATTTTCAAATTTTTAAATTATTTAATTTTATAAATGTATAAATAAAAATTCCTAAATTTTCATGATTTTGAACTTCAAAAGCCAATTTTTCAATTCTAAATCTTCCAAATAATTGAAGAAATTTCGAATGTAAATTATCCAAATTACAGCATTTATCAGTTTAAAAACTTAAAATTTGCATAATTTTTCATCGTAAATCTTCAAAATAAAAAATTCCTTAATTTTAAAGATTTATAAATAAAAATTCTTGAATTTTGATGATTTTGAAAATAAAAGGTCGAGTTTTCAATTTTAAAACTTCAAAATTCAAGAAAGTTTGAATGTAAAACATCAAATTCACAACATTTGTAATTTTAAAAACATAAAACTTGCATAGGTTTTAATTATAAATTAAAAAAATGAAAACCATTCCAATTTTGCATTAATCTAAATAAATTTTTTTCAATTACAGCATTTTTAATTTTAAAAACTTAAAATTTGCATAATTTTTAAAATTAAATTTTGAAAATTCTTCAATTTTAGATGTTTAATTAAAATTTCTTAAATTTTGATGAGTTGGAATCTTAAAAATCGAGTTTTCAATTTTAAATCTTCCAAATTGAAGAATTTTCAAATGTAAATGATCCAAAATTACACCATTTTTAATTTTTAAAACTTAAAACTTGCATAATTTCTAATTTTCAAAATTTCAATTCTTCAATTTTAAAGATGTATAAATAAAAAGTCTTAAATTTTGGAAATAAAGTTCGAGTTTTCAATTCTAAATCTTTTAAATTAAAGAAATTTATAATGTAAGTAGTCCAAATTACAGCATTTTTATTTTAGAAAACTTAAAATTTGCATAATTTTTAATTATAAATTTTAGAAATTTAAATTCTTCGATTTTAAATATGTATAAATAAAAATTCTTAAATTTTGAAAATAAAAGGTCGAGTTTTCAATTCTGATTCTTCCAAATTGAAAAAATTTCGAATGTAAGGGATCCAAAGTACAACATTTCCAATTTTAAAAACATAAAACTTGCATTGGTTTTAATTATAAATTTTCAAAATTAATACCTCTCCAATTTTGCACTAATCTAAATAAAATTTTTTTAATTACAGCATTTTTAATTTTAAAAACTTAAAATTTGCATAGTTTTTAAAATTAAATTGTAAAAATTCTTCAATTTTAGATGTATAATTAAACATTCTTAAATTTTGATGAGTTTGAATCTTAAAAATCGATTTTTTAATTTTAAATCTTCCAAATTGAAGAATTTTCTAATGTAAATGATCCAAATTACACCATTTTTGATTTAAAAACTTAAAGTTTGCATAATTTTAAATTGTAAATTTTCAAAATTAAAAAGGCCTTAATTTTGAATTATTCTAAATAAAATTTTTTAAATTTTGTCCATCAAAAATCAAGTTCACAATAATTCCAAACATTGAAAATTGAAGAATTTTAGAATGTAAATGATTCAAATTACAGCATTTTTAATTTATAAAACTTGAAATTGGCACAATTTTTAATAGTAAATTTTCAGAATTAATAACGCCCTCATTTTGAATTAGTCTAATTAAATTTTTTTAAATGTTGTCCATCAAAAATCAAGTTCAAATTCTAACCCTCGAAAATAGAAAAAATGTCAAAAGTACACTCCTGGGAATTCATCCCACGCCCGAGTTTGAATTTCTAGTTCATGTGAACCGCCACCAGGCTCGCACAGTCGTCTGTTTTTTCGGTTTTTTTCTTATTTCCTTGTCCTCCTCCGCACGCTCCGCATCGACCGCGGCTCCGTTTGTGTATAAGAAACTTTCTGGACCATCAGGAAGCAAGCGACTAACAACCTATAGAGTGATACATGGTAGCTCTAAGAAAGCATAGAGGCGACTTCTGTCACCTCCAACAATCAAGGCCGCTGTGTAAGCATAGCAGCGGTAAAAGACCGCCTGCAAACACCATGCTCCTAATTTTGTATCCATAACATCATCGCAAATTATTTCATACATCGTATTAATTTAAATATCTATATTCTAATCGCATCAGTCACTTGTCTTAGTCCGTGGCTATGATGGAAAACCGGGTTCTTCTTAACCCGAGAACAAGTTAAAAAAAAAATATGTATATAATAATATAATATATAATATAATATTAATAATTAATTAATAAAATTTTGTCTGGAGGAATTCGTATTTGTCAGGTTCTTTCCTAAATTTATAAACTATTCATTTTCCAAGACGTAAAAAAAGACAATTTTGTTTTTATAAGTTGACTTTACACGCATTGCCGAATATTGCTTCTTTTTTGTCAAATTTTAAATATTCGAATTTTTTCCAAATAAATTTTAAGTATTCGTCTGGAAGGTGTCGTATTTTAAGGTTGTTTCCTAAATTTATAAACTATAAATTTTCCCAGACGTAAAAAAAGATAATTTTATTCTTATAAATTGAATTTACACGCGTCGACGAATATTGCGTCTTTTTTGTCATTTTGTCAATTTTTAAATATTCGACTTTTTTCCAAATAAATGTTAACTATTAGTCTGGCAGATGTCATATTTATCAGGCTCTTTCTTAAATTTATAAACCATAAATTTACCGGACGTAAAAAAAGATAAGTTTATTCTTATAAATTGAATTTACACGCATTGACGAATATATAGTCTTTTTTGTCATTTGGTCAATTTTTAAATATTCGAATTTTTCTACAATAAATTTCAACTATTAGTCTGGAAGATGTCATTTTTATTACGTTCTTTACTAAATTTATAAACTATACATTTTCCCAGACGTAAAAAAAGACAATTTTATTCTCATAAATTGAATTTGCACGCATTGACGAATATTGCGTCTCTTTTGTCATTTTGTCAATTTTTAAATATTCGAATTTTTTCCAAATAAATGTTAACTATTAGTCTGGAAGATGACGTATTTATTAGCTTCTTCCCTAAATTTATAAACTATAAATTTTCCCAGACCTAAAAAAGACAATTTTGTTCTTATAAATTGAATTTACACGCATTGACGAATATTGCGTCTTTTTTGTCAATGTTTACATTTTGAATTTTTTTCAAATAAATTTTAATTATTAGTCTGGATGATGTCGTATTTATTAGTTCTTTGTTAAATTTATAAACTATAAATTTTCCTATACGGAAAAAAGACAAATCTACTCTTACCAATTGAATTTACACGCGTTGACGACTATTGTGGATTTTTTGTCATTTTGTCAATTTTTACATATTCGAATTTTTATCATATAAATTTCAACTATTAGTGTGGAAGATGTCGTATTTATTAGGTTATTTCCTAAATTTATAAACTAAAGATTTTCGCAGACGTAAAAAAAAGATAATTTTATTCTTATAAATTGAATTTACACGCATTGAGGAATATTACCTTTTTTTTTGTCATTTTGTCAATTTTCAAATATCCGAATTTTTTTCAAATAAATTTTAACTTATTCTGGAAGGTATCGTATTTATTAGGTTCTTTCTTGAATTTATAACACATAAATGAAGGGCCGGGTCGAATAACGACTTGAACGCGCGAGCATATTAGACTGGGCCCTGAAAGTTGTCAATCACCGCTATGCGCGGTAGTAGAATCAAACAGATATGTTAACATAATTCTCCATATCTTCGGGAATATAATATGTAGATTTTTGAAAATTTCTAGACATAGTCTAGAAGATGTCGTATTTATTAGGTTCTTTCCTAAATTTATAAACTGTAAATTTTCCCAGACGTAAAAAAAGACAATTTTAAATTTAATAATTTAATAATAATTTAAAAGGCAATCATATATATATATTTATTTATTTAAAAACTAAAGGTTAACAACCACCGCAGGGTCCCACTGGGAGCAACTGTCATCTGCAAAATGACATCGGCTCCCAGTAGGACCGCAGTAAATCCCATTCATGGCCACGTCTCACAACCTTTCTGCATCCATCTCGCAAGTGCCGTGGCATATTTTTGGCACGCGGGTATGGCTTTAAGGTTACGAACCAGTGATATTTCAATCTTCGGACATATAGCTGGATGTAACTAAAAGCCACAAAAAAAATCTAAAGATATCGTTGGATGCAAAATATAAAAGATAAAAAGTTGGAATAACTATTTAATTTGGAAGTTTCTTTGTTTGCTTATTTTAAGGTTATATGAATATAATTTTCACAGGATTCTTGACAAAATTTCAGAAAATTTTTCAACATTTCAGGTATGACAATTAAAAATTTCAACAAAAAATATAATTTTCAATTAACAACTAATTGAGATATTTTTATAATTTCATTCTTCGAATCTATTCCCTAAGGTCAAACATGGTACAAAAATGTCGTAAATTAAAAAAAATGACCCACTATTTACAAGAATTTTTAAAATAAAAATCAATGCGTATCATATGCAAATAAAATGTAGGATTATTGATAAAAAGTATTGATATTGCTCATGTTTAAAATTAATGTGTACAGAGCACAGTTTTTATTTTAAATTTCACGGCAGTTTTTTGCACCATGTTTGACCCTAGGGCAGAATCAAGGAAAAATATTCTAAAAAGATGTTTAGCAGTTATTAAAATACTACAAAGTATTACCTTTAAAATTGTGTTGTCCTTTTAAAATCAAAGGATATTTCTTTATAAAATATATGTTGTTGAATTTATTTTACAATTATTGACAATTAATTTCCAATTAAAATTATTTTACAATTAAAATAAAATTGTAAAAATATAAAATTTATTCTAAATAAAATACGGTCGAATTTAACTTTAAAAAATTAACTTTTAACAAAATAAAAAAAAATTTTAAGTAAAAATTATTTTTAGTCAGGGAAAAAGAAAAATGTCAAACAAATTATAATTTGAAGCAAAAAATCATATTTCATAAAAAATAAAAATTTCTAATAACTATTTATTTTTCAAGTTTATTTATTTTTAAGTTTATATAAATATAATTTGCCTAAAATTCTTAAGAATATATTAAAAGATTTTTTAATATTTCTGTATGTCAATTAAAATTTCAACAAAAACAAAAATTTGAACTTAACAGTCGAATTCTCAACCAATAGAGGATGAATTTTCAACCAAAAAAGCTGAATTTTCAACGAAACATGTAATAATTGCTATTTCAATAAAAAAAAAGATCAATTTTAACTAAAAAAGTTAAATGCAACTTCAAAAGATTGAATTTTCAACCAAATAAATACATTTTCATATCAAAAAATATTTTCAATGAAGAAAAAAGGAAAATTCAACAAAATTATAATTTAAGGTGAAAAATATTTTTGTATACGATATAAAAATTTCAAATAACTATATATTTTTTGAGTGTATTTATTTTAAGTTTATGTAAATATAATTTTCTTAAGATTCTTAAGAATATATTCAAAGATTTGTTAAAATTTCTCTATGTCAATCAAAACTTCAACAACAAAAATGTTAACTGAACAGTTGAATTTTCAAATAATAAAGTTGAATTTTCAACAAGAAATGTAATATTTGCTATTTCACTGAAAAATTCTAATTTTTAATTAAAAACAGTTAAATTCAACTTCAAACAAATAAATAAATGTTCAAATCAAAAAAATTTGCCAGTGAAGAAAAAAGGAAGATTCAACAACATTATAATTTAAGGTGAAAAATATTTTTGTATACAAAATAAAAATTTCGAATAACTATTTATTTGTTGAGTTTATTCATTTTTAAATTTATGTAAATATAATTTTCCTAAGATTCTTAAAAATATTTTCAAAGATTTTTTAATATTTCTGTATGTCAATCAAAATTTCCACAACAAAACTTTTAACTGAACAGTTGAATTGTCAAACAAAAAAGCTTAATTTTCAACAAGAAATGTAATAATTGCTATTTCAATGAAAAGAGTCTAATTTTTAATTAAAAACAGTTAAATTCAACTTCATCCAACGAAATAAATTTTCAAATCAAAAAAATTTGTCAGTGAAGAAAAGAGGAAAATTCAACAAAATTATAATTTAAGGCGAAAAATATTTTTGTATACGATATATTGTATTGTATTTTAATACTCTCCCTTTTACAGGTTTGAGGGCTCCGTTCCCTTTACATCTTTTACAATTTCACTTAAACACTATGCCTTATGTTTATCTTGACCTATAATCGCTTCGCATTCTCGTTATTTACAAGTTCTTAAATATTATCTTACTAACTATTATCTTTATCAAGTGCGCGAGACCTTCCAGGGCTTCCGTTCTTGGAGTAGGTTTCTCGAGGACACGAGATTGATCCAATGCCCCAGGTGTAAAAAACACATCTTCTCCGGGGAAGTCCGATTTTTACAGCACTTTAGGTTGCTTGGAGTAGGTTTCTCGAGGACACGAGATTGATCTAATGCCCCAGGTGTAAAAAACGCATCTTCTCCGGGGAAGTCTGGTTTTTCCAGTACCTTAGGGTTCCTAAAGTGATTTCCTCGAGGACACCAGATTGAACCAATGCCCCAGGTGTAAAAACCAGACTTCTCCAGAGAAGATGTGTGTTAAACCTGGGGCATTGGATCAATCTCGTGTCCTCAAGAAACCTACTCCAAGCAAACTAAAGTACTGTAAAGACCAGACTTCCACGGAGAAAATGTGTTGTTTACACCTGGGGCATTGGTTCAAAGTCGTGTCCTCGAGAAACCTACTCAAAACAATCTAAAGTACTGTAAAAACCAGACTTCCCCAGAGAAGAGGTGCTTTTTACACCTGTGGCATTGGTTCAATGTCGTCTCCTCGGGGAACTCACTCCAGAAACCCCAAATTTCTGGAAAAATCAGACTTCCCCGGAGAAGATGTGTTTTTTACACATGGGGCATTGCAACAATCACGTGTCCTAGAGGAACCCACTCCAATAAACCTAAAGTACTGTAGGAACCAGAATTCCCCGGAGAAGATGTGTTTTTTACACCTGGGGCATTGGTTCAATGTCGTCTCATCGAGAAACTCACTCCAGAAACCCTAAAGGACTGAAAAGACTAGACTTCCCCGGAGAAGATGTGTTTTTTACACCTGGGGCATTATATCAATCTCGTGTCCTCGAGGAACTCACTACAGGAACCCTAAAGTACTGGAAAACCCAGACTTTCACGAAAAAGATGTGTGTTTTACACCTAGGGCATTGCATCAATCTCGTGTGCTCAAGGAACTCACTCCAGGAACCCTAAAGTACTGTAAAAACCAGACTTCCAGGGAGAAGATGAGTTTTTAAACCTGGGGCATTGGTTCAATCTAGTGTCCTCGAGGAACTTACTCCAGGACTCCTGAGGGAATGTGAAAACCAGACCTCCCCGGAGAAGATTTGTTTTTTACACCTGGGGCATTGGTTTAATCTCGTGTCTTGGAGGAACTTACTCCGCGAACCCTAAAGTACTGGAAAAACCAGACTTTCCCGGAGAAGATGTATTTTTTACACCTAGGGCATTGGATCAATCGCGTGTCCTCGAGGAACCTACTCCAAGTAACCTAAAATACTGCAAACCCCACATTTCTCCGGACAAGATGTGTTTTTTACACCTGGGGCATTGTTTCAACCTCGTGTCCTCGAGGAACTTTCTCCAGGAACCCTAAAGGACTGGAAAGACCAGACTTCCCCGATGAAGATGTGTTTTTTACACCTCGGGCATTGTATCAATCTCGTGTCCTAGAGGAACTCACTCCAGGAACCCTTAAGTACTGGAAACCCCAGACTTCCCCGGAGTAGATGTATGTTTTACACCTAGGGCATTGAATCAATCTCGTGTCCTCGAGGAACTTACTCCAGGACTCCTAAAGGACTGTAAAAACCAGACTTCCCCGGAGAAGATGTGTTTTTTACACCTGGGGCATTGGTTCAATCTATTGTCCTCGAGGAACTTACTCCAGGACACCTGAAGGATTGTAAAAACCAGACTTTCCCGGAGAAGATGTGTTTTTCACACCTGGGGCATTGGATCAATCTCGTGCCCACGAGGAATCTACTCCAAGCAACCTAAAATACTGTAAAACCCAGCCTTGCCCGGCGAAGATGTGTTTTTCACACCTGGGGCATTGGTTCCATCGCGTGTCCTCGAGGAACTCACTCCAGGAACACTGAAGTACTATAAAAATCAGACTTTCCCGGAGAAGATGTGTTTTTTACACTTAGGGCATTGGTTCAATCTCGTGTCCTCGAGGGACTCACTCCAGGAACCCTAAAGGACTAGAAAAACAAGACTTGCCCAGAGAAGATGTGTTTTTTACACCTGGGGCATTGCATGAATCTCGTGTCCTCAAGGAACCTACTCCAAGCAACCTAAAGTACTGTAAGACCAGACTTCCACGGAGAAGATGTGTTTTTTACACCTTGGGCATTGGTTCAATCTCGCGTCCTCGAGGAACTTACTCCACGAACCCTAAAGTACTGGTAAAACAAGATTTTCCCGGAGAAGATGTCTTTTTTACACCTGGGAGCCTGAACGATCACAAGGGCAGGACACACTCGAGGTTCATAACTTTTTCCAGAATTGAAAATGCTCAAATGGAGTCATGATAATTTTGAAATTTAGAAACTTTTGAAATAACCCAGAAAACACGCAATGAAACCTAGAGAGGATTCACGAATTCCTGCATCTGTTTTCAGCCGAGATATAACTTATATTACCTGCGCATGCGCACACATTTAAAAAACGCAGTTTCACATTTATTTATATAAGGAAATTTGTGTGTCATGATTTATTGGAAATAATTCTCCATACATATTATTTAAATAGGGATTAATGGAGAATCATTATGAACCTAAAATAATTTTCACAAAAAATATTGTCGTGCGGAAATAAAACGGATTTTTTTTTTATTTGTTTACGCAAAAGTCTGGCTAGGGCATTGATGTAAGATGGAGGCCTTAGGAATTATAATACTTTGAGTTTTGAATAATATTTGTAATTGAGCATTTTATAATAACAATTCAACATTTGAAGGCAACTTCGGATTACAAACACTTTTATATTTAATATTATAGTTTCTTGTAATTGAATTCATGTTGTGAATGATTGTTATTTATACCAGTTATACCAGATGTGCAAGTTTGATAGTCTCTTTTTTTCTAATGATAGCGACAAAAAAGTTATTTTCTTGAATAAGCAGGTAATTGGTACCAGCAGTTACATTTCTCCAGTAATTGTAACTATAAAAATCGTTAATTTTTTGGTACTTTCGAAATATAGTTCACAAGCCTTTATGATAACAATCAATAACTTTTATATGTTTCTGAACTGCAAATATATGTAGAAGTATTCGATGAAACTTATAGGGATTCGAGGTAAATTTTATCGAATTCAGGATGAATTAAAAAATAAAACACGAATTACCTAAAATTTGAGTGAATTTGAGGGAAAGGAGAAGATTCCGATAAAATTCTTAAAAATTCATGGTGAATTTGAAGAAAATCAACTGCATTATTAAAAAATATAAAATTTCAAGCTGATTTCAATAAATTTGGAGTGAATCGGGAAGAATTCACAATAACTCGAAAGATTTTCTTGAAAATTATAGAAATTGAAAAGAATAAAATAGCAAACAAAATTTTACATCAAATTTTTTTCTACCGAATTGAGTGAAATGGGACAGAAGGGTATTAGTGAGGAAGAATTTGATGAAATAAAACAAAATTTTACTGAAGCCAGTAGATTTCAGGGAAATTGCAAAAAATTGCAGGGATAATTGAAAGATATTTAAAAACAATCTAATAAAATTCAGAAATCCTTGGGTTCTCTGTTTTATTTTGTCAAAAGCAGTGACGAGAGTGGTCTTTCTTCAAGCAACTATAGTGACCTTATTTCAAAACTGTGACTCAAAAGATATTCGCGAATAAAAGTGACTAAAAGTGACGTTAGTGATTGTGGAGCAGTCATGAATATCAATAAAAATAAGCATATTATATTTTTCTTGCATATATAAACCCAGAATGAGCCTGAACGGGCTGAAAATGGCCTCAGTCTTACGGAAAATTATGTGACAATAGACGGTTCGTAAATAGTAGCTTCCCCATCTCTCAGGTTTACATGCTCTACTCTAAAATATCTTAAGATTGAGCGAAGGGGGCCTACTGGAACTTCCCTGACTTCAGCTGGGGTCAATGGGGTAATCGTGCTGCTATTTATGTTCATTTTTGCTCGTCCTTTACTGTGAATGCGAGGATTCTGTTTATATATTCCAGCAAGAGTATCGGTTTTGTCCAATGTTGCAAATATGTCACCATCGAATGTTGATAATACAATTTGTTCTTGGGTTGATATGGGCCCAAAAACGTGTCGTGCTTTGAGCACTTGAATTTCTTTATCCGCAGGAAAAGTGTATCGTTGAAGTTCGAATACCCGATCCGGATTCTCATTGGGAATAAGCCGAATAAAGCGAAGTTGGTCAAGTCCATATGTGCGTCCACCAGAAGTTATTATCCTGGTAGGTGGAGCTACAGAACTGGCTTGAGGTGACCGGGACCTTCAACGAAAAACAGAAGATTCGGCAGGAAAGGAAGGTCTGATTGCAGAATGAAGTCTTGCAGGACGAACGGAACTGGCACGAGATTGTTGTCTGTCAGAAGAAGGAGCAGAAGAAGAAGATGAGCCACCACGCGGAACACCAGGAATAGGTGTACCGTCAGGAAAACATTCAAACTGTGAACGGAGAGGCCCACCAAGTAGTGTGTCGGATAAGAGACCTCACTCTAAGCGAGTTGGTTGAGGAACTGCGTCTAGCTTTTGGCCAGACAGGCAAAAGTTTGAAGCAGTTACAACAAGAAAGAAGTCAAAGGTGCCAAATGAGGAACGAAAGGGTAGAAAGCTTCATAGGACGATAGTCAGATCTGGAGAGACAGATACAAAGGGCAATCGATGTCTCACCAGCCGAGTACCGGAAAATGAAGAGACAGGAAGAAAAACAGACAGGAGTGAAGAAGTTCATTAGATGCCTACGTCCAGAAATAAAGACAGAGGTACACAGCACCATGCCAGCAACCCTAAATGAAGCCTACCAAAAGGCACTGGAAGAAAAAAAAGAATTTTTTGAAAAAGAGAGGGAACGATCACGCTTAACAGAGCAGCACCAGAGAAGATTATTTATGAGGAATCAACCTGCAGAACCATCACTTAAACAAGGAGGATATAAGATACCACCGAGACCTGCAATGGACAAGTTACCTACATGTACCTACTGCAAAAAGTATGGGCACAACCAAGAAAAATGCTACCGCAAGCAAAATAAAGAACGAAGACAAAATTTTCACCAGGAGAAGCCTCACAACAAGGACCCCCCAAGGAGAACGTATGCTATAGAAGATACAACACCGGAAATGAATCAGATGGAAGACCAGGAAGAATATTTTTATCCTCAGGAAGAAATGGGCATCAATCCATACGAGTCCAACTTAGAGGATACCGATTTCATCAAGGACTACTGGTATACAGCGGAAGTTTAGAATGCTTCATCAAAACATCATGTCTGAAGAAGGACTGTATGCCGAAAAAAATCCCAGCTGAAGGTAGGCGGAAATTCGAAATCGTCAACGGCATACACACAGCACTTGGGTCATGCACCCTGGCATCAAAAACCGAAGGACATAACTTCCACGTTGTGAAAAATGATTTCCCCACAGAATACGATGGGATTTTAGGCCGAGATTGGCTCAATGCATATAAAGCAAAAATAAACTCTATAACTAATACCCTGGATCTCCCCACGACAAAAATCCCGCTCTTTGGGGATTACAACCCAAGGATATTCTATATACAGCAAGTAGACAATAGCATATCATTGGCTCCACCACGAGGAGATTTCATCATCTCAGGTAAGGGGATCTTACCTGGTATCTACAGTGGCAGCGAGGAAAAACCAACAAAAATCCTCACGGTAAACTACAATGGAAACATATTCGAAGAACAAGTAAGAAAAAACAGCATATGGGCTGAGAAATTTGAAGACCCAGTACCTACACAAGTTAAGCTGCTTTCTCCACACACAAGGGTCATTGGGAATGGCTACGCATGCCTATGAACCTGATCAATAGCCCTGCGACATACCAAAGAATGGTCAACTTCAAGTTAAAAGGCCTGATCGGCAATATCTGCTTCATATATCTTGACGACCTCGTAGTCATCGGGGCAACGGCCGAAGAACACCTGAAAAACCTAAGAACAGTCTTCAACCGTATCAGAGAAACAAAATTGGTCCTACAACCCGATAAGTGTAAATATGTGGAAAAGGAGCTCGACTACCTGGGACACTCAGTGGGGCCAGAAGGTGTAAAACCACTCAAAAAGAACGTGGACAAGGTGCTCAATTACCCACAGCCAAAGAACATTAAGGAACTGGAAAGATTTATGGGCCTCGCCTCTTACTACAGAAAATTCGTAGAAAACTTTGCAAAGATAGCTGCACCTCTTAACCGGTTGAAAGCAAAGAATAAGGCTTATGAGTGGACTCCGCAATGTGAAAAAGCCTTCAAGGAATTAAAAACCAAACTCATATCCTACCCAGTATTGAAACATCCAGACACAAGTAAAGAGTTTATACTAAACACAGACGCTTCAAACAAAGGGCTGGGCGTAATCTTGAGTTAGTTGGACGACCAGGAAAAGAAGCACCCGGTGTCATACTCCAGTAGAGGTCTAGGCAAGTCAGAAAAGAACTATTCCGCAACGGAGAAGGAACTCACTGCAATCACATGGGACATAAAACAATACAAGCACTTTCTATACGGACAGAAGTTCAAAGTATACACGGACCATCAACCAATCAAAGGCTTGCTCACGGCACGACACGACAATATGTCGTCTCGGCTGTTTCGCTTAACCCAAAAATTAACTGACTATCATCCGGAAGTCATTTACAAAAAAGGACTTACCACACAACTGTACGTGACGTGTCCGTGAGTTTCACTGGCTCGTGGCTAAAAGTGTGTGGCAAGTGGAGGGACAGCTTTTCGTAGACGCATCCCCACTACTCAAATGCTGGCTTGCGGGCTCTGCTGTGATCGCCCGTCCTGTAAAATTCAGCTTTGACGCATTTACGTCCCTTTCTTCGCGGACAGTCACATATATATGTCTGCAACAAGTTTATGAAAGCTAATGAAGTACATTGTGTGTTATTCAGTAGCCATTTGTGGAACTAATAAACCGTCAGTGCGGCGGCGTTTCGAACTAATGAATTGTCAGTAGCTGATACTATTCTGTAAAGGGCTATCTAAACGCTCACTTTTCTGAGGCGAATTAGGCTCATAACATGGTGGCTTCGAATAAAAATTATTATTAGCATAACTTAAAAAGATTATTGAATGAAATTAAATTTATAACAAATTTAATGAATCAAAAATAAAATAAAAAAAGTGTAGGCAGCGAGAATCGAACACGCAACCTGTCGGTTATGAAGCCTGAGCTAGTGGTCGATTTAAACTTTAAAGTATGCTTTGCCAAACTCTGTGCTTGTGTCGGAATTTCTCAAAAACTACGAAAAATTGCATATTACTGCTTTGGAAAATTAATACTCAGATAATGAGCTTTCATTACAAAAATTGTGAACCGAAACTAAAATTGACAATTGCCGGTCTCTACTTAAGTTAAAACTTAATTCGCAATTCATTTACTAATTTAGTTTCAATGAGTGCCTGAAATATAGAATTTGATAGAAAAAAAAAATCAGCCAAAATTGCTGCTATAAAGAATTTTTACTTTCTGAAAAAAATAATATATGAAGATATAAGATTTTTACAAACAACGAAGTTTTTAGATCAAATTAAGGTTTTGTCTTAAAGGCATAAAACTCTATTACTCGTTATACGTTGTACAATATGCAATAAGCCTAGAGTTGTGGGAAAATTCGAGATTCAAGTATAAAGATCTATGTTAATCGCAGTTATATTTTAGTGTTATTCCCATTCACTTGGAGCTGAATATACAGTTCCAATTGGTCTCGCATTTTCTATAAATTAGCATTATACATTTGGCCGTTGACAAAATCTCTGATGAATGTCTCATATATTTTTTATGAATGAAGAAGGAAAATGTTGAGAAATAGGCCTGTAATAAGTTGATGCAACTGAAAACTTTTTATGATCAATATTTTAATAATAAAGTTGAAGACAAAGTTTAATCCAAATATATGTGTTAAAGATCAAACCATAATAACAATCAATTTTATCGGTTCAAAAACCATTTTTTGGCATTCTATAATCTATCGAACGAAGAAAATTATTCCTGAGTTTGAGGTTTGGACTTTGAACACGAAAATGTTGCAGTAAAGCTCCTTATGAATTCTTGCACTAGATTTGATAGAAAATCGATAAATTAAACTTGCACAAAAATTCTACAAGGACAGAAAAAGGAGGGGTGGTAGTACAGAACTAGATAATCAACATTTTGATCGAAAAAGGGTTTGATGCATAAAAAATTCTTAAAAAATCAAATAAACATTGTGGTAAAAGGATTTTTTTATAATATCTTTTTTGGATACAATACTTTAAAAACCAAAATTTTAATAAAATTTTAGTTGAAATTAAGTGGAAATTTTAAAGCAGCAATAATTTTTTTTCAAATTATTATTATTGATATTTCTTGAAATTACTATAATTTAATTTAAAAAATATATATATTATCGTATTTTTCTCGTATTTTTAATATCGCGAACTTCAATTTTGATTTTCTCGGAACAGAATAATTTTAATTCAGCATCCCTATATCACGTAACTAAGATTTTATTTTTGGAAAAAACCCACGAAATTTTAATTAAAAAATTCTCGGTGAATTTCATCGGAATTTGTCAATTTTTTTACATTACAATTTATTAAACCTTATTCGAAAACGTATTATCCCTGGATCATGCGATTTTTTATTTGAACTTGACATTTAATTTTCTATTGCAATACACAGCCGACACTGATCCAATTTAAGGTTAGTGTTACTTCGAGATTGTGAAATTCCACAGCCATTTGAAAGATGATAAAAAATTGTAATTTCATGTAGTATCAATAGTATATTACGTTCCATTGGGACCTGAGGGGAACCTTCCATTATTGTTATTTTTAACAACAATTATCTCGTAAACCGTAAGAGATGAATAAGAATATATTTGATATTTAGTGAAAATATGGATAAAAATTATGCAATCCATCAAAAAGAGTTTTCTCTACTTTTTGAAAATTTTCAAAATTTCCAAACGGATATAACTTTTTGAATTTTTAATGAAATTAAAAAAGCAATCAGGATAATTTGCAAGTAAATTTCTCAAGTGCTAGAAACTCAGACTAAATTTTCTAAAAACCTTCAAAAAATTTTGTTTTAAATTCTGAAAATACACTTAACATTTAAAATTTTAATCGAATCGAAAAATTTTATTGTAACTGTATCGGAATATATTTCATATTTAGTGAAAATGTTGATGACAATTTTGCAATCTATAAAAAAACAGTTTTTTCTACTTTTAGAAAATTTTCAAAATGTTGAAAAGGATATAACTTTTTGAATATTCAACAAAATTAAAAACGCAGTGAGGATAATTTGCGACTAAATTTTCCAAGTGCTAGAAACTAAGACTAAAATTCCTAAAAACCTTGAACAAATTTTGTTTCAAATTTTGAACATACTCTCATCTTTTTAAATTTTGGTCGCATCGAAAAGTTTGATTGTCACATTTTCAAAATACCCTTAACATTTTAAACTTTTGTCGAATCGAAAAATTTTATTGTAACAGTATCGAAATATGTTTGATATTCAGTAAAAATATTGATGACAATTTTGGAATGTATTAATAAAAATGTTTTTTCTACTTTTTAAAAATTTTCAAAAATGTTGAAAAGAATATAACTTTTGAATTTTCATCGAAACTAAAAACGCAATGAGGATAATTTGTAAATATATTTCCCAAGTAATGGAAACTAAGACTAAATTTTCAAACAACCTTGAAAAAAATTTGTTTCAAATTTTGAAAATACTCTTAACATTTTATATTTAGGTAGAATCGAAAAATTTTATTGTAACAGGATCAAAATATATTTGATATTTCGTGAAAATGTCGATAACAATTATGCAATCTATAAAAAATAGTTTTCTCTACTTTTTGGAAATTTTCAAAATTTTGAAACAGATATAACTTTTTGAATTTGCATCGAAATCAAAAAAGCTAACAAGATAATTTGCAAGTAAATTTCAGAAGTGCTAGAAACTCAGACTAAATTTTCTAAAAACCTTGAAAATATTTTGTTTTAAATTTTGAAAATACTCTTCTAATTTTAAATTTTAGTCGCATCGAAAAGTTCGATTGTCACAGAATCTTAATATATATAATATTCAGCAAAAATGTTGATAAAAATTTTTCAATCTGAATAAAAAGTTTTTTCTACTTTTTGAAAATTTTCAAAATTTTGAAAAGGATGTAACTTTCTGAATTTTCATCGAAATTCAAAACGCAGTTAGTATAATTTGCAAGTATATTTCCCAAGTGCTAGAAGCTGATACTAAAGTTTCTAAAAGCCTTGAAAAAATGTGGTTTCTAATTTTGAAAATACCCTTAACATTTTAAACTTTTGTCGAATCGGAAAAGTTTATTGTAACAGTATCAAAATATGTTTGATATTGCGTGAAAATGTTAATGACAATTTTGCAATTAATAAAAAAAAGTTTCTTCTACTTTTTGAAAATTTTCAAAATATTGAAAAGGATATCACTTTTTGAATTTTCCTTGAAATTCAAAACGCAATAAGGATAATTTGTAAGTATATTTCCCAAGTGCTAGAAACTAAGACTAAATTTTAAAAAAACCTTGCGAGAATTTAGCTTCAAACTTTGAAAATACTCTTAACATTTTAAATTTTAGTCGCATCGAAAAGTTCGATTATCACAGAATCGTAATATATATGATATTCAGCAAAATTGTTGCTAAAAATTTTTCAATCTAAAAAAAAAAGCTTTTTCTACTTTTTAAAAATTTTCAAATTTTCGAAAAGGATGTAACTTTCTGAATTTTCATCGAAATTAAAAACGCAGTTGGTATAATTTGCAAGTATATTTCCCAAGTGCTATAAACTGACACTAAAGTTTCTAAAAGCCTTGAAAAAATGTGTTTTCAAATTTTGAAAGTACCCTTAACATTTTAAACTTTTGTTGAATCGAAAAATTTTATTGCAACAGTGTCAAAATATGTTTGATATTGCGTGAAAATGTTAATGACAATTTTGCAATCTATAAAAAAAAGTTTTTTCTATTTTTTGAAAATTTTCGTAATATTGAAAAGGATATAACTTTTTGAATTTCCCTTGTAATTCAAAACGGAGATGCTGGCGGAACAGAGGTGGATGAGGGTGCTGGGGTATGAGAACCTCACCCGCAAAGGATGGCTAAGGATGGGCGCCCCGAAACCGCGAGCGTATCGATGGGCCCCCTACAAAAATTGTTGGGCTTGCGGCCAGGCTGGCCACCTGCGGGGTCAGTGCCCGAACCCAGCCAGCGCCACACCCATCTGCTTCGGATGCGGGGAACCGGGGGTCAAGAAACCCTCCTGCCCGAACTGCGGCCCACTCTACGCCTCCGACAAGATCTTGTTGGGGAGTGGCGCCGCAGGCCGGGCCAGGAAATTTTGGACAGGGGAGCCAGGCTGGTCGAGCAGCAGAGCAGAATACACCAGGCTGGCCACGAGAACGGCCTCGCCGCGGCGCGGCGCTAGATAATTTTTTTTTTTGCAACTTTTTATAAGGTCATGCAGCTCTGAAACTCAAATCACCTTTCCATAGAAGGAAATTTATTTTCTGTTTAACCTAAATGGTATAAGATTATTTTTTTTTTTGTTTGTTTCCGATCGAACATCAGAGTTGTACAATTGACTAGTTTTTTTCGTGTTCTTCTCTTTATCTTCAATAAAGAACTTTATTATAATTATACAGCCTTAGCCCAACATTCCCTAACCACCCATGCTTCGCGGAATTGCCTCATCCCACCTTCTACCTAGCCCAAATTTTACTTTTTTGGTTAAGGCTTATGATTGTATAGCTTATGATTTCGCTAACCACTATTATTTTCTCCCTTTTGCTTATGATTTCGCTAAACATTTTTTTATTTATTATGGCTTATGAAATGGCTAAAATAATTTGATTGATTCTTTTTTTTTTTTGCTTGTGGCTTAAGATTTTGTTTTTGTTATTTGAGATTTGAAGAGTGCTCTTGGAGGGGTCAACCGAGGCTCTTGGCCCTGTGAGATATCTGTAAGGATCGTCGTCGTTTTCCGGGTTATCAAAGGAAAACCTCGAGCTTCCGTTTAAGCAGGGGGGTGTTGTGACAGGGTAAAATTGACATACCTTTCACTTAAATTGATATCCAAGATTCGAGCTTCAAAAAAAATTAAAATTGTGACTGAGAGCGAAAGTCACATCTCGCCCAGGAGCACTCACCGAAAAAAGATTGTTAATTTTGGTTACTTATTCCTCGAAATGTCTGTTTCCATGTTAACTAACCTCCACCTGTCAAATCTGAGATCAACGACAACAACAACAGAAGCCAGGGACAAGTCTTTGCATCCGACGTTTGCGAGGAGTTACTAACACACCCCGGATAAAGTACCTATCACCAACCGTAGTCCAACCATCCCACGTCTCCATGGTGACTTCCATCCAAAATGACGGACCCCGAATTTACTGCCTGTTTAACATCGTACCTGGCCGCAACCTTCCACTGATCTATCAGAGCCATATCATCGAGGCGTGACGTCACGACAAATCCACCATTGAAGACTCCATGGTAACCACGGCGGAGTCGCCACGTAGAGTATTGCCAGGGATTCTGGTACTCTGGAATAGTTACTATAGGTAATGTATAACAATCACCAGTAACTACCTAGTAACTAATTACTAGCCATCACCATGGATACGGCTACTTCCGACTCAGAGGCAGCGTTGGGCTAGTCAGATCCTCGCTAGACACCGCCATCTTCTGTCATCTTCTAACGCCATGTTACGGAGGCGTGACGACACACGAGCAACCACGACACTGGTGTTACTAAACTCAACTTATCAGTAACCAGGAACGTCAGTTAAGCGCCATATTACCAGGACATGTGACGTCACGATCCTCAAACCTTAATCAGATGATCGGAAACCTGGTGAACGGGAGCTCATTGGTGGTCGGACAGACTATCGAACGAAGCTATCAACCATGGATTGCAGCCATCATGAAGACACTATTACCGAAAATCAATTTCCGTAAATTATAAAACTCGGTAACTACTTACCGTCGTACCATTTCGGATTTAACCAGGAATTGTTATTGTTTTAATTATGTTCTTACTTGTATACATATGTATTTCTATTTGCGATTAATTGTTCAACGCACCGACGAAAGATTTTTCATGCGCATGCGCGTTCCCGTCTGGTCGAGGTTAGGTCATTTGTCACATTTAGCGGAACGAAAACGTTCAGAATGAGTCTACATCTTCTCGAGCGAGAGTCTTATGTGCAAAGTCTATCCTTTTATTTATTTATTTTCTTTGGCCTACGTAAATGAAACTTGTTTCCCTTCAACTCTTACCCGAAAAAACTGCGATTGCAATGAGGTTGCATTTATAAAATGCACTCGTTGCAATGAAAGGTTGTGCTTCCAATTTTTTTATGGCAAATATCATCCCGGAACATGCAAATAAGAAATAATAAAGATTATAAGAAACTGTACAGATCCTGCGTAATTTTCATCCACTTCACCTTCACTATTTTTAAAATGAAAAAAAAAACAACTTTGTTTTCAGGTCGACAACTTCTGGACTATATTAGAATTTATTAAATAATAGTAATAATAATATAATTAATCAAATAACATATTTATTATAATGAGTTAATGGAATTGGAAAATTCAAAACAAGGGGGGGGGGGGTTAAATCACCCTGAGGGTTTATAAAATAATTATTTAACACGTTTTTAATAAAGAGAGCAAACAAAAAATTCCGCCAAAAATATTCGAACGCGCGACGTTAGATACTCGTATAGCACGAAAATTGTGATTTGCAAAAATTCATTTAAAAAAAACTGGGGCCCAATTACAAGAAAGCCGCTAAACGTGTCTAATATTTTTCCACGTTCTATCGATTTATACTAGTCTCATCTCAAAGGCAATGTCGCAGAGCAGGCCTTCCCCTTGTTAGTTTTCACTTCAATCCAGTTCTATCCAGTTGAGTAACCATAAGACGATCTCGCCGACGATGGGCGATCTGTGTTTATTTGAACTCGAGATGTTTGTTTTCATAAAAAGCTTAGAGGAAGTATATGCATTTATATTACGGTATATATACGATTCCTATGACTAATTTTTTTTAAAGAAGGCTTTTTATTAACATTTGTAATATTTTATTCGTATTTTGAAAAATTCATTTTCGATTTAACGTTTTAGGCATAGTTCATTTACATTTCAAAATGTTTGAAAATTTCCCAATTTTGCGTACCGTTTATATTTTTCAATTGAAGCTTTCGAGATTTCGGAAAATTTGTGTTTGAATTTTTTATGTTAAATTTTGTTAATTTTTCATTTAAAACCCAACTTTACATTTGATTTAACTTTCCCGAAGTACCATTTTTTTTTAAATTTTCAGATTGATCAAACAAGTTTTTATATCTTTGCTGAAACTATCTGTAAATTTTCTCCATTAGTTAAGAATGATTAGAAAAATTGTTTATTACGTTATAAAGAAATTATTGAACAAAAGTTTTTTTCGGGATTAGGAATGTTTAGCTCATTGAAATCCAGAGTTTTTGTATGGAATGTGCGAGAAATAAAAGATTTATTACTGTTACGTTTGGCTATTTATCAACGAACAGGCTCAATTTTTTTTAACGTAATAAACTAGGAATGCTTTTCCGGTGACTGTTTGATATGCGACTTAGCAAATTTGGGAGCATAATCAATTACCTCAACAATTTTTATAAACAAATTCATAGTTTTTCTATTTTTCAACGAATAGGCTCAGTTAAAAAAAATAAACTAAGAATGCTTTTCCAGTGACTCTTTGATATGATACTTTGCAAATTTACAAGAAATAATAATTATTTATACAATTTTCATAAAGAAATTCAGAGTTTGTCTATTTTTCAACGAATAGGCTCAATTAAAAAAAGATTAACTAAGAATATCTTTGCGATGGCTCTTTTCTAGGGTGCTTTGAAAATTTCCAAGATTTATGATTTTAACCATCTTTTTAAGGAAATTCAGAGTTTTCTATTTTTTAACGAATATGCTTAATTTGTTCCCGGAATCAACTGAGAGCGTCTTCTCGATGAGTTTTTTTCATGATGTTTCGCAAATTCAAAAGAATTATTAATTATTTCAAACTAAGACTTTTATTTATCGTAAATTTTGTTTTTCAATGAATAGGCTTAATTTTTTCACATATTTCACTGAGAAAATATTTGCGATAACTCTTTTCTATAATACTTTACAAATTCCAAAGAACTATGATTTATTTATTTGAACACTTTTTGTAAGGAAATTCAGAGTTTGGTTATTTTTCAAGGAAAAGGCCTATTTTTCTTAACGGAATCATTTAAGATTGCTTTTCCGGTGATTTAGATGCTTTAAAAGACTCTTTTAAAGAAATATTAGGAGGTGAAGGTATAGGGCAAGAGAACTGCGACATAGAACATTATGAATTAGAAAACCCAGTTGAGAAAGTATGTGTCAATGAAGTTAGAGATATAATTAAGAACTTAAAAAATGGTAAGGGTGAATAAAAATGCGAAAATACGAAAATTATGCCAAATGAGAATTCGGTATAATAGAAAATATGATAATTGGTAGTAAGGACAAATAGAGGTTATGTGAGTTGACAATTCGACAAAATAAAAATTATAATAAATGATTGTTCGGCAACTTGATTTTCGATCGAATGAAACTTAGTTAATATGGAATTTGGGATATATTCATGCGACTCAGATTATTTGATGAAAATCACGAAAAATGTAAAACAAATTCCAGGTTACCATCCAAGTTCAAAAACCACCTAAAAAACTTTAAAAACATCAATTTCAATCATGCGAACAGAAGTAATGTAATCCTTTCTGAAAATCATGAGAAATGTAAATAATTTCCAGCTTCGGTGGCATTTGGCCTTTTTTAACAATAGATACATATTGTTATTCATATGAGACCATGTCTACTGGCGTAAATTTTCGAAAAACTACCCAAAGAAACTGTTTGAACCTCAGTTTCAATCATGCTACCAGAAGTATGTAATCCATGATTTTCTGAAAATCATAAAAGTGTAAAAAATTTCGAACTTTGGTGCCATTTGGCATCATCCGACAGGAAGTAATGCATTTTTTTTAAATCATGATAAATGTAAATAATTTCTAATTCCGGTGGAATTTCAACTCTTTTTATGAAGAAATAAGAGTTTGTTGTCAAAATAAGACCTCACCAATTCTCCTCCATGTTCGAAAAACAATCCAAAAACACTTTTAAACCATTAATTTCAATCATGCGAACGGAATTAGTCTATTCATTTCTGAAAATCACTAGAAGTGTAAAAAAATTCCAAATTCGGTGGCATTTGGCCTTTTTTCAAAATAGAGAAAAGTTTGTTATCAAAATGTGTCTTCGTATGTTGTCGTCCTTGTTCAAAAAAACTACCCAAAAAACTTTAAAAACATCAATTTCGACCATGTTACCACGGGTAATGCACTATTTTCTGAAAATCATGAGAAATGTAAAAAATTCCCAGCTTCGGTGGCATTTGGCCTCATTTTAAAAATAGATAAGATTTCGTTGACAAAATGAGACCTTGTCAGTTCTCTTCCCTGTTGAAAAAAATTACTCAAAATACTTTTAAAACATCAATTTCAATCATGCCACCGGAAGAGGTGAGTAAAGTTGACAGCACCATTTCACAATTTCGTGATTTCTTCTAAGCAAAAATTAAGGGCTCATTTCGGGATAATTTAATACCCTAATGCCAAATTTTCGGCTCCGCAATTTTTTTAAAAACCGGCGGTGCTGCAAACTTTACGTAAAGTTAGCAGCACCACTTTAAAAACTTGTTTAAACGATTGAAAAAAAAATTAATTGAACAAATTTTTTTCATATTATATTTTAGGCTCATAAAAGGCTCTCTGAATATCGCGGTTCTCTAAAAATGTTTATGCATTTGTCACAACATCAAGGAAACATACCGAAAGGTTCAAAGTTATCAGCACCGCCTTAGAAAAACGTTCAAGCAGTTAAATTTTTAAATTTCAATTTTGACAGTGATTTCCAGCTCATTTAAGGCTCACGAAATATGATAAACCCTTGAATGACACCTCCAAATAATCACGTAGTTGACACATGGGGATCGTTGGACTCCAGCTCGGAAAACATGCAATAATTCTGAAAGTTATTAACATTCCGATCTGAATTTTTTTTCATACACTTCATACCTTTCTTTATTGTAATAATGCCTCATAGCGGCAGGATTTTTATTTGTTAATGGCGAAAGAAATTATTTTTAAAAAAAAATCAATTTATCAATTTTTTATGGAACATTGAAAAAGGTCTGGGGACTTTTGGACCGCCGGTGTCACTTAAGGGTTACAAAAATTTTCAAATGGTTTGAATACATTTTCTAAACCATTTTTCAAAACATTAATGAAACCAATTTTTCTCATACCATACTTTTAGGCTCATAAAAGGCTCTCGGTATATCGTGGTTCCCTGAAATTTTTATGTATTTTTAAAACATGAACCCATTAACGACCAAGAACTACAATTTTTTAACATATGCTCTTCAAGAATCCGTGGTCAGAATGGAGTTTGGTCCAGTAGGGAATCCAATATTACGCCAAATTTGGAGAAAAGTACCAACAAATCGGGCATTTTTTACATACATTTTTTTCGAGCCAAAAGAGTATTGGGACTCGATCCTAACTATGATCAACGGTGATCGGAATAGTTGAACTTAAGGACTTCCCAAAGTTTACTTCTATTTACCTTGTCAAATGCTTTTTCTAGGTCAACAAATGCACAGAAGACTTTCGTTCCTACTCTTAAGCTTTTTTCTGTGATCTGTCTTAAGTTAAATATCTGATCTGTGCTTGATCTTCCTGGCATAAATCCACTTTGGACTTCCCATATCTTTTCTTCTTAGAGCGTAAAAATCTCAATTTGACCAAAAAAATATTTCCATCCCACTTTTTCTTCGACATGATTTTAAGGAGTATAAAAAAGCTGTTTTTTGAAATAGATTTTTTTTTAAAAGTGGCGTTTTATTCAAAAAATCAATTTTAATTTTGATTTAAAAAAAATTTATGATGAAAAAATAATTTTAAAAAATAATGAAAAAAATATGGCTGCACAAAAATTAAAAAAATAAATCTAAAATTCCTCTTCCAAAAATGACTGCTGTTCTCCCCTCGCGAACCCCACCTCGGCGCTCGCTTTAATAACACTGTGTTGGACTCCCGCTCACGTACGCACGACTGTTCATACCACGCTCCTGATTGGTCCAGCTTAAATATTTAATAATTCAAAAAATAAAACTTAAACTGATTCTTGGAAAAGGAATTTTCGATTTATTTTATTTGTATATAGCTATATAAGTCCGGACACAATTTTTTAAGTATTTTGGAACTAATTTTTAATTAATTTAATTATTATTTGCATAAACCATTTTTTTAGCCCCTGTAAATCGTGAAAAGTTATTATTTCTCGGGATAAGTGATACAGTTGAAGAATGTCAAGAGTAATATTTTTTTTTTTTTTTTTTTTAATATTTGGTAATTATTTGAAACAATTTTCATTTCTTTAAACCATGTTTTCCTCTGTGAATCGTGATAAGTTAATATTTTATCGAATTAATGCCACAATTAACGAATGTTGAGAGTATTATATTTTTTACCGATATTTGGAAATTATTTAAATAATTTTCATTTGTTTAAATAATTTATTTTCCCTGTGAATGTTGAAAAGTTACTGCTTTGAAAAATCGCACTCGCTGAGGATTTGAACCCTGCTTATACTCCCTAAACTTGTGTATTCTATCGCGCGCTCTAACTCATTTCGTTATCGATGCACTTGGATCTTGGTTTCAAAATCTCGGCTGAGTATCTTAAGGCAGCGTCGTACCAAGTCTTACGGTGAGCCTCAACCATCTTCAAACTAAAAGTTGTTGAACTCAATGTTTCTTCAGCAACTTGAAAATTTTCTAGAGACTTTAATACAACACATTTTTTGTTAAATTTTACTTATTTCAAATACGGCTTGATATTCTTTTTTCTTTAAATATTTAAAAAGTTTATAAACTGTCCAAAGGTAATAAGCAATAAAGAAAAGTTAAGGACAAAAATGTTTTAATAACCTTGGTGACAAGAACAGTCTTAACCCTTGAAGCGCCCCTGGGATATGAAATGATCCAACTTTTTTTTGCGAGATTATTATTAAAAAGTAGTAAAATGACATGAAAAAATAAAGAGGTAATCATTAAAAAACGTTCCTCCTACTTTTCATGAAAAAAAAACCACTTCAAGTTCTCGAATAAATACCTTTTTTCAAAGCTGCACTATAACCATTTTTTTCTTGAAGAGCTATATTTCGAGAATAACAGGTTAAATTTTTAGGTTAAAATATCAAAAATTGACTGTGTTATGATTTTTTTCGTGAAGTCATTTTTCACGTTTTCGTAAGATTTTTATTTTTTTAACACGCAGCCAAAATGTCGTCGTCGGTAAAACCTTATCTACACACTTAAAGGATAGTTGAAGAGTATTTTGTAATTTTTTGGAATTGAAATAACGTCTACTCTCTTTGCAATATGACATTTTCCGACAAGAGGGTCGCCCACGACCCCACATGGCACAATTTTCAATTGATCTAATTCTTTTTTTATACTTTTTTTACTTATGTCAGTTTTAAATGTGGAATAACTTTTCCAAAACAACAATTTGAAATATGTAAAACAAATAATTGAATTTCACGTATTTCACAAAGGGCTCAAAACTTTTTTTCTTTATAGATTTAAATTATTCAAAAACTATCCAAAACTGATAAAAAATAAAGAACAGTGTAGTTGAAAAACACTTTGATGACCTTAGTGAAAAAAAAACATTTTCTGCTATATAAAAACCTCCATAAAATGCACAGTTTTCGATTGATCTAATTCTTTTATAATACTTACCCAACCCCTCCCACAGGTCACTTTACTGGATCTTCACCTGCGATTCGTAGTAAAATGTTTAGCCTTGAAACCATGTCTGTCTGAATTAAGTTCGAAAGATTTGAGGAAAGAAAACGTTAACCCCTTGGGGAAAAAATGATGGTCTACATTCCTGTAGAGGTATCCGTGGAATTTCTTGTTGAAAAGCTGTTGGCAAGAATTATTGAAATCTGCTTTCTTCACCTAGCCTTTTAGAATTGAGGCATCTTGATGGCGTAATGCACTTTCCTACTTGCTGACCAATTTTAGGAGAAGATCATTTCGATTGGCGACGATGTGAGTCGTATCCACGATAATTCGATTATAAAGACATTGGAGAATTACAAGTACGCGCCTGGCTTGATAGCATGGGAATTACAAGCGCGGAACGGACGAATTGATGTGCAAGCTCTTCTCCATATGCATAATCTTACGCGTGGCAATGTCGAGGATAGTGAACTTGTGCTTCACCGACGGAACTATATGAAGCGAGTAGAGTAAAACCAGGACAGCAAGCATGTTAGTCGTATATACCTGGTTGAACGCCGGAAAATTCAAAGACTCAATCTATCGAAAGAGATATCTTTATCTGCTTCGGAGCTCCTCCTTCACTGATATTATATCCTAATTGCGTCTCTCCGGCACACCTAAGAATTGATAGATCTCTCCAGCGTTAAGGTGTCTAATAATACTCATACCCACGGGCCCAGGGTCCTTAGGAGCACAAGTAATTCGTCCTTACTTCAGATGCATCTTGGCATACTTTTATGATCCAAAGTCCATTCCAGTCTGTCTTGTGTACCTCTTGACGACACATAAAGCACTGTGAAGCTGCCTTGCAACAGAACCATCGATTTGCAGATCATCAGTATAACATACATCAGTGACCTTATGCTCGCGGTGATTAGTGTCGCCGTAAAGGTGCCAGTTACAGGCACATTCATGGTCTGTGTATGCCGGCCTGCAGTCACCAGATCTGGTTCAAATGCTCACAAAAATCTGCGAGTGCCCTGTTTTCGTGGCTCAAGGCAATATATAATATAATAATACTATAATAAAAATTGTATGCTTGATTTTATTGGCTAATTTTTTAGAGTTATCAGGTTTTCTGACAGGCGGCCAGAAAGAGAGACGCCATAGCCAAAACTTGACTTTTGGCTCCAGGGGGCTTGAAACGTGGAAATCCGTTGAAAAACTAAGGCATACTATTTTTGACGATTTTAATACTACCACAATCACAAATGATGAGAACGTAAAAATGGTAAAACACGCCGTCTTTTTGCGAAAAGTGCGTAACCCTTGTGCAAAGATGTCACAAAGTGCGGCTGAGAATAATTAAAAAATACTATAACTTTATGAAAACTAGGGTAGTACCCTTATGAATTGAACACTGTTCTAATTCTAAGTTATGATGCCGATATATATTTAAAAACCTATGTATCTTAAGAGTTGGGTGTACGAACAAAAAATCAACCGCATTTAACGTTTTATTCTTTAAAGAGGGTAGTTACTTCTTTTTAATGATTGTATCCTAGTTAGTATTGAGTTATATTAATTTTTAGTAATTTCAAGCTTTATTTTCTGACATCCTAGCAAAACAGTCACACCCTTTTCTTAAAGACCGTATTATACCATTTTTCGTAATATGGATGGTATAAAGTCCCATAAAAAAATTCAAATTGTCTTTATATTATTTAAAAAACGGTAAAATTTTGACGTTTTGCAATATCATTATACAATATTGAAATAGTACTAGATGTGTAAAATTATATATACAGCAATTAGTCAATATAATAATTATGCATAATTCTCTATATGTATAACATTTCGCGTCGCCCCCACCCCCTCTCCTAGGTCACTTTCCTGGATCTTCGCCTGTAATTCGTAGTTAAATGTTTAGCCTTGAAACTGACTTTAATGAAATGTAAATATTTCAGAAAGGTAATCGTGATGCCAGTAATTTATGAGATAATGACTAAAGCATATATGATATAATCCTCAGTAATGCACTAGAATATTCCTTCGTTATACCTGTTAACTAAATTCTTCATGAAATCATTAATCAGTGTTTCATTTACTCTGATAAAATGAGGATCGTTAATATTCTGGTCCTCGCATTCGCAATCATCCTTAATTCTATTGGTGAATATAATAGCATAATATTACAACTATAATTTTGTGTTTGTTTACATGCATGCAAAAATTCTTAAAGGAAGAAGGATAATGTATGAAAGAATTAATTTTTCACTTCTTCGAAGGTCAACTCTAATCAAAAAGTCAACTGTACACTTAGCATGCATCATCCGAATCTCGTGAGAGGCTAAGGGAGCCTGAAGAGACTCCCCTGAAACCTGATTCGGACCTACATCTTTGGATATTTCCTTCTTCTTCCTCATCACTAGAAAACTCCTTACTCCGGACTCTTAATTGTTCGGCTTCCGGGGAATCAATATCTAAGATGTCCTGCAATTCAGGTTTGTTAATGTCTTCATCGGAATTGTAAATGTCATCCGTTCGGACTATGGTAAATATCTAATTATGGGTTTCGAAAAGTCCTACGCAGAGAAGGGTTCGAATCGGAGGTCTATCTTCTCGGACAGTATGGCCTCCGACCAACCATTCGTCCCTAGCATCAACTTTGATTTGACCTTTAAGGTCTACTAGACTATTATGTGCGCACGCAAGCGCACGCTAACTTTTGTGTTCCTTTCTCTCATTTAGTCAATTTTCGAATGACTATTCATTTGTTAACATTTTTGACCATCAAATTCTTGCTGGAATTATATTCTCATGGAATCTAGTCAGTGAATCCATGTAACGTCGAATTCACTGTTAGTATTAATAATAGTAAACGGCGAGACATACTTTGAAGATTTCAAGTGCACGTTATGTAATTTAATATATTTAAAAAAATGTAATATTTGTACAATTACATTCGCGGCTACTTTCACGGCCATTTTCTCAAATCTGTGAATCAAGAAACATCGATAAATTAAGGATTGTGATGTCCTCTTCAGAATGAGATCAAGAACATAATGAAATATTTACCTGTTCTTGAATTATAATAAAAAAATGTGGAAGCATGTCCAAGACGAAAATCAATTCGTCGAGCGCCAGCCGAATGTCGAATTTAAATCTTTCGTTAACGTGCGAAAAACAACAGAACAAAAAATGTAGTCACCAACGAACCGTCGAATTTTTGCCTTGGTTATGCTTCAACATTTTTTATGACAATTCGAGAACCAGCAGATATTTTATCATGTTCCTAATCTCATCTTAAGGATGATATTTTCAACTTTAATTCCGACAACCTTCCATTTTCTTCTCTAAAGCGTGTCAAAAGTGGAATTTTATAATCGAGAATCAGTCACAAACATTTAAAATAATTATATGATTGAGTATTTGAGCTAGACCTCATAATCCTAATAGTATAGGTGCAAATGTCATGAAGCTTAGCATACTTAAACCATCCATATATGGGAATTGATATGACTTTTTGTAAAAAGTATTCCTATTCTATCATAACTATGGCCTTATGCTAGAATACTCAATTCTCATAGAGGTATCAAACATATATACACTTTGATTATACAGATAATAGCCAATATTAAATAACATAATATGAATGTCAGTAATCAGTTCATGTTCCCACACAACAAAAAATTAAAATTCAATAATCATGTGGTTCAATATTGTGAACAAAATAATCAGTTTAGAACGTAAAAATTAATTAACAAATATTTTCATTGAAACATCCAAATAAATTTGACTTTATATTTTTATGATAATTATAATTCTAATTACCGTTTCAAACTAATTTCAGAATAAATTAAAACACAATTTACTAGAGATGAGGCGAGCAGTACTTCGGCTACTGCTTGCCCTCCTGCTTGCCGAAGTCCAGTTTTAAACTTGGGCTACTGCTCCCTCCGGCCGCCGGAGGAAGCAGTAAGCATTAGCTTCGGCCGGATTCCTACTGCGTTTTTTACCCTACTGCAAACTCCGGGGTCAGGTACCTGAAGCCCAGAACCCTTTTTTTCTGCGTCTTCTGACTCTTTTTTTCTAACACTTTATTTCCTTTTCCTATTGAGTTCGGAATTGAATGCGAGTAATTCAATATTGAGAAAATGATAATTTTAAAAGTTTGAAATGATGAAATTATATTTTGCTTTGAATTTTCGAGGTGATTTGTGAATTAAATATAAATTATTTATTTTATTTACATAATAATACAATATACACAAGATATACAATATAATATATATAAACATTACTGTACTAAATAATGCTGCGTACACTATGTTTCATGACAAATTCGTATTTCCTGACACTTTTCTCGTCAATAATTATCTATTATGTTAAAGAATCGGGTAAAAGTAAATAAAAATATGTAAATATATCCCAATGCTCCACTTTTGCATACCCCTTCCCACACAGTTCACACATCCTCTTTTCCCTAGAGAGCCAGAACCTATTAAACTCCTCCATGCATTCACATCTCATCCTCGCTATAAGCTCCTGACTTCCTTTCTCTCCTTTCTCACAAAAATATTGCACTCTCGCCTTTGGCATAATCCACACAAAGTTCCTATTAAACCTTGAAACTCTTATTCTCTCTTCCCCTGCTATCTTCTCTCTCTCCATGCCATTTTTCTTAAGCAACTCATATACCTTCCTTCATTCCTCATGCATCCTTCTGACTTCATCCATCTGTATTCCATTCGTTCTAAAATACGTTTCCCTTTCAGCCTGCATTCTCCCACCCCCTCTCCTGTTCTCCTACACCCACCAACACTCCCTAACCAGCTTACTTCCCCCCTCTTCCAAAAAGTTCTCCTCATATTTATACGCCCGACTTCCCGCTAGAATTCCTACACTCGTTCTCCCTGTCTCCCTCCTGACAATATAATTAGGCGTGTTCCTTGCCAACCCCAATGTCCACTTTACATACCTCCCCTGTGTCCAATTTACCTCTTCACTTTCCTTCCACCATACCTCTACTCCATACAATAGCACAGTCATCACCAGTGGGTCAAACAATTTAATTTTCCTTTCAAAATCATCTGCGAATAACTTCTTTCCCAATCCCCACACCTGCCTCATCACCACATTTGCCCTCCTCACTCTCTCTTTTATGTGACCCTCCACTCCCCTATTCCTCCGAAACGCGAAACCCAGGTACACAAACTCTTTCACCTCCTGCACCGCTACTTCCTTCCACTTCCACTCCCCTCCCTTATCCCTCCCACCTCCTTTTCTGAACACCATAACCTTGGACTTTTTCTCATTCAGCTCTAACCTGCTCTTATCCAAGTATCTTCTCAACCTCTTCATCATCTACTTTAAGGGCTCCTCACTTCTAGCCAGCAGCACTATGTCATCTGAATACACAAGTGACCAAATTCTTATCCCTCCTATCCTGACTCCCCCTACCACCCCGGCCTCCAACTTACTTTCCATATCCGCAATTCAAATCGCAAAAAGCATTGGGCTAAGCGGACAACCTTGCCTTAACCCCCTATCTTCCCCTATCCATCGAAGGAAACGTCCCTTTGAGATCCACGAAAAATGCGTACACTCTCGACCCTTCCTTTGCTAATTCTCGATCCACCATGTGCTGCAGAACGTAGATATTGTCGATAGTACTCCTACCCGCCCTAAAGCCCGCCTGCGTCTCCGTCAATGTACCTTTCCCCTCGAAATCCTTCCGCTGCTTCTCCGCCACCATCATAATACGTATATGTATAGTGGAGAATTCTGTTTTATGACTACAAATGCATATATTGCTTTCCACGAATGAGAAAAGGAGAAGAAACTCATTAAAAAAATATTTTACTCTTATTATATCACACGTAAAAAATAAAAATGATGAATATACCATAGAATGCATAGTATGAATCCAGCCAAGGCAAAGAAGCATCAAATAAGTGCTGTAACGAGTGCTATTATGTCAATTTGGAGGAGTTAGGTGAATGTTGTAATAATGTGAATGTTGATTACATTACAACGGAAAGGAAGTTTTTCTTTTCAAAGTAACATTTATATCATCTCATTGGTGTAAGCATAAACGCCTATGGTTTAAATAAAAAAGAAGCAGTTTCAAGAAAGTCTACGAAACACTTTCTTATGATGAAGAAAAGAAAGGATAAATAATATGAGTGACGAAGAAGTTGCCAATGAAAATATCATCTATTATTTTTCACATGAATCAAAAACTTGCAATTTATGAAATATAGCAACTGCATTTTAACAGGAACATTAATTGCTTCAATGTTTTATAAGTAGTTTAAAAAGAAAAAACATACATAAGAGTGATAAAGTTCTTATAGCTGTATTCAAGTGTGGGAAATATAGATATATTCAATCCTGAGTACATAAAAGTGAGTAGTGAAATAAAACTCTTATTAAGGATTTTTTCAATAATAATAATAATGATAATAACCAGGCAATGGCCCCGGACAAACGCGAGAACACAGATTTAAGTGGACGAACCAGCTCCGGAGGAACATCCCTACCCGTTGGCAAAGGAGTTCACTGGCGCGAAGAGGATTCATGCAGAGGTTACATGAACGTTGGGTCAATATGCACCCGGAATATGCTCATAAAACGCCTCAAAATTTCATTATTTTGATGAAAAAAGTAAAAGATGCAACTTTTTTGTTGAAAGTTCATGTTTACGGTTTAAAAAAACGACTTAAAACCTTAGGGATATGGTACCAACATTAATTTCATTTAAAAGAATTTATTTCCTTATTTTTTTTTACATTCTCATCATTTATGATTGAGAAAGTATTAAAGTCGTCCAAAATTTCACACCTCAGTGTTTTAACGGATCTCCACGTTTTGAGACCCCCTGAAGCCAAAAATCATGTTTTGACGATGGCGTCTGTTTTAATTTTTTGAACATTTTTTAGAATATTCAGATGAGTTTTTTAAAATTTTAAAAACTTCCCCTATATTATGTTCCCTAGCCAATCCTAACCAAATCAGTTTGAAACACTCGTTGTACAAAATTTTATTTTAAACTTTCTTCAAATTCGAAAAAAATCTCAACCAAATTTTCAAACATTTTTTACAATATACATACAGCTTTCGCACATTTTTAAAAGCTTTTTCGAAATAATTTGACCCAAATATTTAGGGTCATTTAAAGATTAAATCCTTCATTTAAACTCGGGGAAAACCTGTAGGCCATTGTTCTAGAATCGAGTACGAACCTCCTATATCCAATATCCATCCCACAGTCCGTATACCTGGTTATACCCAATCAATTTTGGGAATTTACTCCTTTCATGGCCTATTACTCTATTGAGTCTATTACACTATTGTAAGAAAGCTTGAAGAGTAGAATGAATGGCTAGGTAGGAGTGAGCCAAAAATAACGAAAATAAGAATTGCATATTATTACAGTTAAAATTTTTAGATATGGCGAAAAATAATCTAGAAAAGTTTGAAGACTTTTTTTATTCCATAGGATTTTACAGAATATTAGAAAACATTTGACGTTTAGAAGTTTAGAAGAAATTAAAAAATATTTTATAAGGTTTCGGAAATCTTTTCAAGTTTTAAAATATTTTTAATCTCTCAAAAACTTGTAAAATTCTCAAATATCTTTTGAAATTATATTAGTTTATCCCAAAATTTTTTGAAATTGTGAAAAATTGCTTTCAAATCTTCCAGATACTTTTTTGACAATGTTTTAAAATGTTAAAAGATTATTCTTAATATTCTTTTAAAATTCATTTCTCATAAAGGAAAATCATTTAAACTTGTCCTAGGAATGTCAAGAAAATTTTTCCATTCTCTTGAAACCTTTCAAAACTTTCGTAAAACTTCTTTTTTCGAAACGTTAAAAACTCTAAACTTTTCCACAATTTCTTGAAATCGGTACAAGTCTTAACTTCTTTTTAATGGTTTAAAAACTTCTAAATATCTTTTATACAAAATGCAGTTTGTTTCTAAATTTTTTCTTCAAAATTTTAGAAAATCATTTGAAATGTTTTGAAATCTTTTTTAGTTTCCTCTCAGAATTCATTTTTCAAAATGAAAAATAATTACAAATTTCCCCATGAATCGTAAGAACAAATCTTAAAACCCTTGAAAATTCTAAAAAAGGTTGCAATTTTTTTTGTCTAAATCTTCAAAAATTTACATTTTCTTAAAACATTGTTGAAATTTTCTCAGACTTTTAACTATTTTTAAATCTTTTCAAAACCTTAAAGCCTTCTAGGTAAATATCTTTTTAAATGATTCAAATATATCCTACATTTTTTTAAAACCTAAACAATTAAAATAATTATCTTACAATCTTCAGAATTTTTTTTTGAAAATTTAGGAATGTTTTGAAATTATTTTAAATATTCTCTTAAAATAAATTTCTCAATAAAAAAAGCATTATTAATTTTCCCATACATCTTAAAAAAATTATTTTGATGTTCATGAATTTCCAATCAAATGGTTGCATTTGTAACTAAACAAGAGAAATTTTCAGTTAAAAAAATTATTTTCAATAATATTGTAAGAGTGTGCGTGTGATTAGAATGTCAGCTTGAATTTTGTGCGTTCGTATTTCCCTCAGAGTGTGAGGGCTGAATTCTCAATGCAAATTTAATAGTCAAATTTTCAACTAAAAGCAGTTAGTTTTCAACTAAAAATAGAATAGATAAATTTACAGTCAAAAAAAATTAATTTTCAACCTAAAAAAATCGAATTTACGAAAAAAAAAATAGTTCAATAACGAAGTAGTAGAATTTCTAACCAAAAGAGGTGAATTCTGAAGCAAAAATATAATAGTAGACTTTTCAATTAAAAATAATGAACTTTCACTACCTAACCCGTATGTACCTAGCCGATGCCTTAGCCAATTGCGCTATGAAACCGCTTGAACGTTCGTGACAAAATCTCGGCTATGCTTCTTTGCTGAAAAAGCGAGGGTCATCTCAGAAATATATTCATTATTTTTTTAGTTGAGACATATTATGAAAAGATTGATTTAAAAAATTGTAAGGTGCAAAGGGTGTAGCGGGTAAGCCTGCAAAAAATTCCCCCAAAGGGAATGCAATGTTCAGTCAGCCATTTGAAAGTATAAAATCAAAAAAAAAATTTTCAAAACTTTCAAACCGTCAGCCGCTATATTGGATGAGTTGAAGGGGGTAACAACCATTTTATTTTTTATTTTTTGTCTCTCTCTCTATCGTTAGAAAAAATCTGAAAATGTTTACAGTACTTCTTGCGGTCATCCTCAACGTGCATGATTTTTTCGAACGAAATTTGGCGGGAAATTCAAACTTATAAAAATTTCAAAATTCTATTTTGTACTTTTTTCGTGTGATAAAAATCAAGTACTATCTCAGTTTTTTACCATAGAATAGACATCTAAAGAGCTATTGTAATTTTTTCAGAGTTTTAAATTTAGGGGATCTTATGTAAAAAATTAAAAACTGCAATTTTCACATATTCCAACTCCTGACGCCCATTGATACCTGAATATATTCATATAATACAATTATATAAGTGTATTTACATATTATTAGATACGTTATATATACATCATGTATATATACATTGCAACAGAAAAGATAAAATGATTATTCGTGGTACTATTATTTTTGAAATTTTTTGAAAGTCTTATTTATATCAAAGATACGAGAATCTCGGGAATCGGGAAGTCCAAAGATACGAGCGTGAAAGGGACTCCCACTCCTGCGACGTTTAGATGTCGGGGGTAATGCGTGAGAACGCACACAGACCTACTGCTCGCTCCTTTGGAGTCGGGACGCTCGTATCTGTGGACTGCTCGCATCTTTGGAGCTCGTATCTTTGGAGTTCGAGTGTATCTGCTTTAGTTTCATATTGATTGAAAACTTAATCCTCGTCACTGTTCTTTTTTATCACAGTCACATATTTTGTTTTTGAGAATAAACTCCTCAAAATTTCTGCCGGTCTAAGGATTCTCGACAAATATCGACCATAAGCTAAATAGTACACTACCGTCGAAAATTGTCAGTACGATCAGTCAAAGTACTATTAAAAATCTCTGTTGTCTTTGAAACGTGATTACTCGTTACCAAAATGAGCGAGAAATTTTGTTTGAAACCCGTTAAAGGCTTATTAAAGTATGCGTCGAATAAGCCCTGATAAAGGTATTTTTGACATTTTGAAGAGAATATACCACTTGAGAATTAAAAAAAAATGCAAGAATTCCTAGAATTTTATATCTCTAATTTACTTGTGACACGTCCTAGGTCTTGAGGTCTTATCTTTAATTTAAGCCAATGAAACTTTAAAAATCTCCACGTGTTCCTGAGCTACGTCTCATAATGTCCAAGTCAAAAACTTCAATTTTCAGTCGGCGATTACTGCTGTCGGCCGCGCAAGCGGTGATTGCCGAGAATTTCTCAGATTCTGTTTCTTAACATCAACACGTGTTGTGATTTACTATTCTAATGGAAAAAAGTGAAACTGAACAGAGGTAATCTGTGGTTTACTATTGTGGGTGACAATTCCGTGGTAAAAAAAACTGAGATAGTACTTGAGTTTTAACACACAAACAAATTCATAAAAAATTTTGCAAATTTGTTCGAGTTTGAATTTCCCGCCAAAATATTTGTGGATAATCATGGACGTTGAGAATGATTGAAAGAAGTCCTGTGATTTTTTTCAGATTTTTTCTAACGATAGAAACAGAGCAAAAAATAACATGGGCGTCCCCCCCCCCCTATCTCATCTAATATGGCGGCTAACGGTTTCAAAATTAAGGGAGAAATTTGTTTTGATTGTATGCTTCCAAATGCCTGACAATAATCAAATAATCAAATACCTGACCTTTTTGTTCCTTTCTTGGAACACGTGTGACATTCTAGTGACATAACAGTTCTATCCCTCTGTTCTATATTGGTTACATTACAGAATTCCAGAACTGTTATGTATCCTTACAGTAACTGCGTTACAGAACAGCCTGACCTTTATGTTCCGTTCTTGGAACACGTGTGACATTCTAGAGATATAACAGTTCTGTCACTCTGGTCTATATTAGTTTCTCTCAAAGTTATGTATGCATGAGTTTCGGGTGTTTCCTGTTTTGTCTCGCTTCTCACACAAACTAATATTTTCATGCACATGAGGTAAGTGTTTTTGACAGTTGTTAACATGATAAATGATCATGCATAAGCATGTCGATTATCATTGTTCAGAAGCAACTATAGAGGTTATTTTCTGGGGTTATGCGTGCTACGTTTTCGTAAAGACGTGCCTTAAGACTTATACTGGCTGCTGTTTGCAAAAGCATAATATTTGTATATTATCAAATATCAAAAACACTTACCTACTGTGCAAAGAAAAATTATTATTTTGTTGAAAGAGCGATACAAATCAGGGAACATCCGAAACGTATGCATACAGAACTTGGAGAGAAATCATATAATTTGGCATGGGCTTGTTTCTTTTTATCAAAACATTGAAAAATGTATTTAATTCATCGCTGTTATTTCTGCGTAACTATTTTTAGCTCAATAAACTTGCTTATCATTTGAAAAACATTAAATTTTCTATTAAAAGAAAATCATGCATTGAAATTACGGCCATTCGGAGATTTTTCCGCTGACGGAAAAGTCTCTATTTTCAGGACTCATGACTTGCGCAAGTCCGCAACTTGCGGATTGCAATCGTGTGAAAGGGCCCTGACGCTCGATCCGAGTGCCACTGGTTCGGAAGTGGTGGGGGGTAGGCTCCGCCCATGTGCCGTCCTTTCTGAATCCACTCGTCCGCATTTAGGTTTATAATATCTGACTGTAACGAGCGTTTATTGCGACTGCTTCTCGCTCGATGTCATTCGATTAAATGAATTGAATCTATTTACGCGGGAACTTTCGAATAAATTCGCTGAAATATTTATAATTCTTCTACCGTGGAAGATTTTAGAATCTATCGAAGAGCGAAATTCTCACGTACAGAATAAATAATCATTAAGAAAAGACATTGGGAAAGCGCGTAAATTTATTTAGGAAATATGGCATATTATTTGCTTTTAGAAATAAACTCGAAATATGTCTACGACTGGATAACAGCTGTACATTGTAAATTTAGTTTTAAGACTTTTTGTAAGTCTCTGAATTTTTATGTACTAGAATTGAGGAAGAGAAACTAAGACTGGATAGCAGGATAGAAAAAACAGGAATTTTTAGAGGATAAGGCCCTAAAGTGGCTAGGGTTAATATATTATGTAAAACGGCAACTTTCTATAATCTGCTTAGGGCTCGGCTGAGCTCGTACAGAAAAGATATAAAATTTATTACTTTTATGAATGAGTAAACTCTTTTGCCTACGATATCCGGAGAAATACCGGATTGGACCGGAGAAGTTCGGGTTTCTTCGGGGAGGGTCCTTTTCCAGTCGTGTAACTTGGAAAGTAGACCCACGCCGACGGGGCCTGAAACAGAGAATGGGGATGCTTGAGAGTGAAGTGAGGGCTGAGTGAAGGACGACAGAACGGAGACTCGACAGATTTTTTTTCTACTCTGAAACCAGCTACATGTTCTCTCGTTGGACTGTAGATTTTATAATCGGCACTAATTTTTGAGTAGAGATCGCGAACTTCAACTTTGTAAATCCAGACTTAGTTGTGGGAGAGTTTATATAAATAAATTATTATATTAATTTTTACATCATAAATCAGTAGCTATTTACTTTATTAACATTTTAAATTTCCCGGTTCCTTTCCAGGATTAACACCAACAGAACTCGACCAATAGAATAAATTCCGCGTCTACGACATGCGCGGCTTGTCAGAACACTCGCGAATAGGAATCGTAATTCCTCAATTTGCCACTTGAGGTGCTCTCATCTGGGAAGAAATAAAAATCTGAGGACTGCAGTGGGACTCCGATGCTGTTTCGAAGTCGAAAATCGAACAAGCCTCTCTTTCCATCTGCACACGTTAGAAAATGAGGTCCGTTCAATTTTCGACTTTCGACACGGTATCGGAGTCTGACTAGGCGATCGCGGTTGTGGGCTGTTTGCCACTATCTCCGCAACAGGTGTGCGGTCTCCTTTAGAACTTCGTGATACTATATATATATAATAATACGAGTACTAACGCTAGGAGAAGTCTAGAGCGAAAAGAGAGGTGGGTCAGAGGAAAGCAACCGTTTATGTCTGATCCATCTCGACTGTTCCAAGACCCTCCAGTTACTGTCGTCCACCCGCCCACATCAGAGGAGGTCGAGGCATTTTGGAGAGAAGTCTACGAGACCGTCCGCCAAATTTTAGCCAGCCCAGACGCGGGGTCAATAGATTCACAAAAGTCTCTGAAGGCATTGTACTTCACGTCAAGTATAAGTCGTTTAACCTCTCCATCCACGAACTTGTATTCCGCCTTCAGCGCCCACGTCTCGTCGGCCAAGAATCTTTTCCGCGCGGCACTCCTCCTGCCCTGAGCCATCTCGCACTCTTTATTCCACTACAGAGGCTCTCTTCCAATCGGACCCCCGGAAGAGGCACAAAAAGCGCTATTAGCCTCCAAAGATTCAAAAATCAAGTTTATGAACCTCTCATAGACAGAGCTCGGATTCTCACCCTCCTTCAAGGCCTCAGACAGAGCCGGTACCAAGTCCTTAATCTGTCTATTAAACAGGTACCAATCAAGAGATTGAACATTAAAGCGATTGGATGCGGGTTTCGCAAGCAGAGGGGTCGCATCGAACCTGCAAAAAACCGGGACATGGTCAGACGAGTAAGAATTGCATCCCACCCTGCACGCGGCAATTAGAATCAATCCAGGCTCGCAGAAGACAAGATCGAGGTTGTTCGAGAAGGAACCGTAGGTCGACAGAAAGGTGGGCTCCGCGTCGTTAAGGGGAACCAGACCAGAGTCGAAGATCGCCGCACACAGCTGCCGTCCCGAGTAATTAGGATTGAGAGAGCCCCACATTGGGGAGTAGGCATTAAAGTCCCCTCATACTAAAGTCCTGCCATTCTCACCTATTTTCCCAATCAGAGTCAGCCAGGCATCATATCTAATCCTTGCTTCAGGAGGAGCATACACTGCCGCAACCGCGATTTTACCCAAAGAGGAGGAAAGAGTGATGCTCACCACATCGATGTCACCACACCAGGGACCCTCCGCGTCAACCCTGTCGATAGAGAGATCATTCTTAACCAGTATAAGAACACCCCCCCCCCCACGCGCCCATCCCGACGGTCCGACCTGTACGTAAAATACCCCGGAATCTCAAAACTAAGATCTTCAGTGAGCCAGGTTTCCGTAATGCACAACAGATCCAGGTCGTTCTGGAAGAGGAAGGATTAAATTTCTCCCCTCTTACCTGAAACACTATGAGCGTTTCAATTGGCCAATTTTATGGCCTTTTTTCTATCGCTCATATCTCTTCCATAAGGCGAAAAAACATAAAGTAAATTGCGGACTAGATATGCCAGTTGTATTAGAAAAAAAGGATGTATCCCTCTACAACACTGGGACCGGCTAAGATTACTTTTCAACAAAGTTCCTAACAAAAAAATTAAGGGCGGGTATCAAGCAATGCTTAAGAATAGGATTCCTAAAATACAAAGTTCTGGAAATTCCGAAGAAACTATAATTGCTTACAACCTAGCTAAAATTATAGTTTCAACAATACCTAATATCTACACCCTATAAATCTTAACACGGGAGATGAAATGAAATGTGGAAAGTTCATAGAAAAATTACTAATAAAATACCTAAGATTAGTATCAACACTTGCACTACCTAAAATTATAATAATGTAAAGTTTTAAAATAAGAGCTGACTAAATGAAAAGTTCTACAGGAACTAATCAGTTTATAATATGACAGAGCCCTTCTTCAGGAGTGACTATCAAGAGCCCTTCTAAAGTACCAAGGGTTAGATTTCCAAGTATTTAGGTAATATCAAGAAGTACAGAACGTTTTAGAGAGGATTTAAATATTCCAATTACCCCAAAAAAACTCCAAAGATTTCGGATAGATTTCAAAGGTTGAAAAAAGACCAAAATATTTCAAAATATTACAAACAGACTATAAAATTGTTTCAGAAGATTTCAAGGATTTCGGATAGATTCCAAAGATTAGCAAAAATTCAGAGTACTTCAGAACAATTTCAAGGATTTCAAACATTCTCAGAAACACTACAGAAACTCCAAATCACCTCCAAAGATTTCAAGGATCTCAAAATACTCAGAAATACCCCAGAAAGCCTCCAAGATTTCAGATGTATTTCAAGGATTAACAAAAAATTCAAATTCCTCTAAAGAAACTGGAGTTAGGTTTAACAAAGTGTCAGCACTAATATTCTTGAATAACAAAAATAGAGTTTTCAAAATAACTAACCCAAATTATATAATTATTAGAGCCTAGCTGGATTTAAGCAGGTCCTTTTTAAACTTGAACAAAGGAACTGGAATATGAATCAAAATTATGTCCATCTAACAGAAACAAAACTAAATCGAAGCTTACGGTGAACATGCTCTTGGCAAAACACAGTGTTTCGAGTGGTTTAAAAAATTCAAAAGTGGTAATTTTTATGTGAGAAATGAAGATCCTGGAAAACCAGCGAAAAAGTTCGAAGACAACGAATTGCAAGCCTTACTGGATAAAGACGATACTCAAATTCAACAAAAACTCGCGGATCAACTGAATGTGTCGCAGAAAGCCATCTCCATTCGTTTGAAAGCAATCGGAAAGATTCAGAAAGTCGGAAAATGGGTTCCACAAGAAACGGGTCAGGGAAACGATCGAGGCGTTCAGTTGGGAAATACTGGCGCATGTGGCTTATTCTCCAGACTTGGCTCCGTCGGATTACCATCGGTTTGCATCACTGGGCCAGGCTGTCGCTGAACACTTCACTTAGTACGAAAATGTACGTGAATGGCTGGATAACTTGTTTGCTTCAAAAGACGAACAGTTTTTTTGGCGTGGCATTCATCACCTTCCGAGATGTGGGAAAAATGTGTAAATAGCAATAGAGATTACTTTGAATACAATATTTTTGATCATTTTCATGCAACAAACGTGTCATTTTTGCAAAAAAATTCCTGTTTCATACTTCTAGACCTGTAAGAACTTAGTTCTAAATCAAAATTGATAATAAGACTTAGAAGACTTTTTTATAGTCAACCTCGAAAGGGAGTTTGAATTTAAATTCGGCGCATTACTAAATACTCGCATGACTATAACTATCCCCACCACTATTCCCGGCTTGTCGGAGTTGTAGCTGCTCAGTTTATATGAGGCTGATTATTGTAAAGAGATGCCTTCTGTATGAGTGGTTAATAAAGATTGTTTTACCCAGATATTTAAGTTCACCTGAATTTACTTCTTTCCCAAACCTGATAAGTCAATAGTTAGCATAATCCGAGAACTACCAATTAATTTGTTTACTCTAGTTAAAATATTCTCATATATACTACTGCTAGTGGAGTCTCGATAACGTGGTTGACAAGAGTGATTCATTAGCAAAAAAAAGCACTTGTGCACTAGTTAACGTTCAATAAAGTTCAGTTTGCAGTAGCATAATCCGAACACTAACAACTACTTCTTCTACGGTAGTTAAGCTATTCCCAGACACAGACCAATGATCTATCAGCAGGGCATCCACAGACTAATGTACTTTAAAAAAGTGGCAAAAGTGACTAATTTGAGCTAAAAAGTGACTAATGTTCACACAAAAAGAGGTTTGTTAGGTCCATAGGAACACTTATTAGCTTTAAAATTGCGACTTAATTACACATGTGGGGCATAATTTCTGAAGTGTACCCACCTCGCAAATAAAAAGTTGTCCGATCGGGCTAAAACTTGGCCCAATTGTAGTCCTATTAGATAGTACTCCTTACACCAAAAATTAATTACTTTCGATAATTATTTATCAAAGTGGTGGGGGCACAATTTTTTGATTTTTTAAGCAAAAGCCTTACTTTCAAATATTTTTAACTTCTTTCCCATTGCCTTTAACAAAATTTCAGTCTAAACGTTTTTGATAGATTATTTCCCCAAATTTATGGTGGTCATAACAATTTAAAAAAAAGTCAAAATTTGACCTCAATTTTTGAAAATCAAAAATAAATTTGCCCTTTTTGTCAAATTTCGACACTTTTTTTTTCTTCAAAATACTTTTAAAAGAAAGCTGAGATTCTTTCCTATAAGACCCCCAATCTTCAGAGTGGCAAATTAATTCGTCTTTGAGCAATAGAACGATACGTAAAAAGATGCCATGATAGAGCGGGTGGCGCGCGATCTCCCCTAGTGCGCTCACGCCGAGGATCTTCGTGCAACACTTTAGTTCCAGTTTTTTGAGTTAAGTAATATTATATGCTGCTAAAATAACTGCTTTTTTTAAAAAGTAAGGCATAAAGCAACTAATCTTAAACTCCGTGGTGTTGCCCACGAGTTGCGTTTGAAATTCCTTGCACTACCAGAAGGAGCTCAAATTTGTAGTTCATGTAGATACCAACTCATCAACTCAGAGGAAATATCATCCTTGAACTCTGGTGATATTGCAGAGCCTTCTGGTAGAGCGTTCATAATTCAGAATGCAGCTCAATCATTCCACTGGAATAAGGACCAAGCTACAATATTCTCCAGGTGATTTATTATAAAAAAGATGGAGAGCTCAAGCATGTAAGTATCGCAATCATATCTGATAACTTAGCTCATGACAAGATATTAATTTTAATATACATTGGTATTTTAAATTTAATACTATTTTTAACAGTGTTCATTAAGAAATTTCTTGTCTTTATATAAAGTTACTGTCATAAATTAATAAGGAACATCATTATTTGATTTTATATCTAAAAATTATACTGCTCATACACCGTTATTATAAATTTATAAGGACAGAGAAAAAGATTAGTCATAATAAACTCGCGTAATTATTGTATGCTTAATAAAGTGGTCTAGAAGACATCCTTATTTTTTTCTTCTAAAATGGCTCGATCTCCTGAAAATTGTTCCTTTTCGTGTAAAAATGTCCCCTGAATATTGGCAGGATAAAAAAAAAAAAAATTTAGGTATCTCTTAATACCTAAATCCTTTAATCCCTAGATGCCTAAATATATATATTTTTAATCATGTAAAAATTAAGGGGACATATTGACACCAAAAGGAACAATTTGTAGGGCAGCTATTTTGGGGAAAAAATAAAGCCTTTTTGGACCATGCCTTATTCATTCCTATTTTTTTACCACAAGATTGTTATGGCAGAATCAATCGAGAACTTGCAAAGCATGTTGAATAATCTTAATACAAGCAAGAAGAATATGGGCCTCAAAATTAACGTAAATAAAACGAAGATGGGGTAGAGGAGGGTCCATTCTCAGAAATAAAAACAGATCAAAAAAAGCTAAAATGATCATACCTAATTCTATATTTGTGCCGACTGTACTATACGGTAGCGAAACATGGGCATGTTAACAAAATGACAAGAGTAAAATTAACGCGATTGGCATGAAAACTCTGCGGATAATATGCGGGAAAACACTGATGGAAAAAGTCCGAAACGAGATAATCCTCAAAGAACGTGGTACAGGAGAGACACTAGTTGACATGTAGGAAATAAATCAGTTAAGATGGTTTGGACACGTTGAAAGAATGAAAGATGAACGACTGAGCAAACAAGTGTATAAAGGTAAAGTAAATGGCAGTATGCCCAGAGGTAGACCGCCGAAAGAATGGTTAGAATCTGTGAATAAGACATTAATCCGAAGAGAATGTGAGTAGAGTGAATGACGCCTGAAACAAAGACTTTGGATACTAATGGGCCCAAGTGGGGAACTACACATAAAAATTTTGTGAGGCTCTTCATGTGGGGTGATCGCTAGAGCGATTGATCAGCAACCTGGGTCGGAGTAGTGTTGCGGAACGAACATGTCATTTAAATAAATAACACGAGAATTCTAGATCAATCTAAAATATCTATACCTTACACCTCAATACCTATCTACCGTATACCTATATACCCACCCACACACTACTAGTTTCCAACCGAGCAATTCACGCGTACCCCGAAAGGGAAATGGCTTAATGATATAATAATAATAAAATAATAAGCTCAGTTAATTAAAATTTATCCATTCACAGATGGTTAACGTAAGATTTTAAAAAAATATTATGTAATACTTTGAAGGGATGTAGGAGTAGAATTGCTCTAAAAAAACCTCAAATTGTCAGGGAATTTTTTTTACAGAGTTCGAGTAGACGCCCTGCGATAATTCTGAAGATAATATTTTTAATATTTTCATTGATGTGTTTCAACATATAAAATATCCAAAAAATATACTGATTATTAGTATAAATTTCCGTGCTACTTTCTCAAATAAGCTGATAATTACTTTTACATTTTCCAAAATAAAGAAAAAAAAATTAAAACTCCAAAATTGTCGCTTCATTAAAAAAAAATATTTTTTAATTTATTCTGTCACTTTCTATAATTATAGGTATGCAAAAGGGAAATGACTGATTGGTACAATAATACAATAATAATAAAGTTCGTGGCACATGAAATTTTTGACCCAGCAGTATTAGTTTCTCACAAGTAGTTTGTCATGCGTATAAGCATTAGTATGGGATTCAGGGGACATTTTGACACGAAAAGGAACAAATTTTTTAGGGGATCGAGCTATTTTAGAAGGAAAAAATAAGGATGTTTTATAGACCACTTTATTAAGAATACAACAATTACGCGAGTTTATTATGAATAATCTTTTTCTCTGTCCTTATAAATAGATAATAACTGTTTAGGAACTGTATAATTTTTATATATAAAATCAAATAATGTTGTTCTTCAATTTAATAAAGTAACTTTATATAAGAACAAGAAATTTCTTAATGAAGCAAGCTTCTAGGAAAATTATAATTCCTACTGAAAAAAATAGTAATATTTTTCAAGTGTTTTAAGTGTTTCGCGAAATACAATCAACTATACGGAATTTGAGGTGAGAGTACCAATGACATCGCAAAAAAATACTTAATTTAAACCAAGAGGGCGCTCTTCGGGCCTCTTCTTTTTATTGGTCATCCACTGACGCGGAGGATAGTGTACAGGGACCGTGGTGGGAGATGACGAAATTGCGCGATTCAAAATAAGTGCGTGTAGGGGGTTTGAACTAAGTGAACTATCAAATACGCGGTCTTTAAAATAAATGGAAGTTTACAGTATTTGAAAGGTAGCATACCATCAGGGCCTCACCCACAAATTTTTAAAAATAATATTGTTTGCTCCAAGAAATTCGAAAACATATCCTGCTAAAAGGATTTTTTAAATACTTTCAGTTTGCAATTTTTGCTTCTTTAGCATGCCATACAAACCTATCTCTTCACATGCAATGAGGCCCCTGTTCGAATGCACAGTAGCATTAATATTTTCTAAATAAGCGGAAAGTAAATGCTCACTTTTTTGTAAAATTGAGAATTTGATCTTTTATCACCGTCCAAATTTTTTTTTCATCACGTCTAAACGCATTTTTTAGGCATAGCAATAATATTTTTATCATGAAAGAGCAAATAAAAATCTACGGATATGTGTAAAAAACTAAAATTCGATTTCATCCGGGTGAGGTGCCTTTCTTTGCGTGCGGTCACATATGATAACGTTTAATACTTTTCCAGATGATAAATGTTAGAAGAAGTTTACGAATTTCGGGATAGATGGCCCTGCAATAGTTCGAGTCCATCTCCGCATTGCCGTTTCTCGTCCTCGGTGAATTATCAAAACAAACAATTATTAATGAACAATTATTAATATATAATATTCAAAATATAATATATAATAACAATTATCAATGAACTTATGATAATTAATTGATAACAATAATTATTATTATTAATTAATGAATCCATAATTATGAATTATCAATTAATGTATTATTGCCGGTAGGTGTAAGCTCTAGTCATTGCCTTTTTATAAGATTCAATTACTCCATGTCGAATTTTATCGTATGAAGCGCCTATTTATAATCGTATAAATGTCGGGATCTTACGAAAGTTTTTACCTTGCGTTTAAAAAGCGGTGTAATAGGGAACTCTCGAAGAAAAAAATACAAGTGAAGTACAACGAAACATGAAATCAGCTTAGAGATACTTACCGCATTGCTGCTGATTTAACTAGGATTGTGGGAATTAAAATATGAGAACTGAACAAAGAGGGGATTCGCAGGTTTGCTAAACTATTTTGCAAAGGTGAGCGATCTTTAACTTTATACTCTCAATGTAAATTACTACACGCATTACGCAAATCACGCAATAGTTTTTCAATTTTGGTCTCCTCGTAAAAAGAGAAGAATACAGAAAAATTCAGATTCTGTATTCCCATGAATACACGATTTTCCTTCCAGCTCGATACCCGCCAGAAGAAATAAAAAAATATACAACTTTTAATAATTTCAATGCCCTTCATCGTGTGTCTTTCAAGCTTGACATAACCTTAATTAAAGTTACAGAATAGAATTGAGGGGTCGGGTGCAATAAACACCTTAGCGCTCGAACACACGGAGAGCTATTGTCCGGGGAGCAAATTTGGAAAATTGTTCAAATTGGAGGCTTGACAGTCACTACTTGTAGAGAATTTTATTGCGCATCTTTTTTGTAAAGTAACCAAATTTGGAGCTTGTTTGGTATTTTAGTTATTTTAAGATAACGGAATTTTTCGACGAAAAAGATGCAATACCTTTTTGCGTTTAACTCGTCAGATCTTTGCCGGAAATTAATATTTTGTCTTGAGAATTTCATGTCATATTCTGCAAGATATTTTTTGTCTTTTGAAGTATTTACGAAGTTTAAAAAACATTTCAGGGGCGTATAGTGCATTTAAAAAAATATTTTCTTTGACATCTTGGATGCACATATACAAACGAAAATGTTGTGTCAGGAAGTTTCGATTTTAAAAACTTTCAGTGAGAAGAATCTTCCTGAGGCATCAGAGAAGTTTTTCCAAAAAGGTTTAGATCTTTAGACATCAGAGGCAAAAAGTTAGGGCATCCATCTCGCAAGTGCCGTGGCATATTTTCGGCACGCGGGAATGGCTTTAAGGTTACGAACCAGTGATAGTTTTGCACCTCCGAGAGCACCTATCACAAGGACAATTAACAAAAGTTGATAATACAATGTGTTCCTGCTTTGGCATCGGCACATATTGATTCGTTTCTTTGAGTAATAAAACTTGTTTATCTGCAGGTAAAGTGTATTTTTGAAGTTCGAAAAGTCGATTTGGATTTCTTTTGGAAATAAGCCGAATGAATTGAAGCTGGTCCAGGTTATATCCAAGCACGTCAGAAAAAGGAAAGCCGAAAGGTGGAGCTATATTGCTGGCAGAAGGAAACCTGGACCTTGCACGAAGAAAACTGGCAGGGGAAACAGACCTGGCAGGAGAATTTTGCCTGCCAGAAGAAGATGGCCTGCCGCGAGAAACACCACGAAATGGAGCGCCATTGAGCAAACAATCAAATTGTGAACTTGATTCTGCAAGAAGAAGCAGAAGATGGAATTTTGTTTCAAGGATAAATGTTTTCCACAGTAGACATGCTTCATATCCTATTTGAAAAAATATCTGACATTGTAAAGCATAGGATCTGCTAAATTCTCGTATTTGAAGAATTCCATAGATTTGCAGTCAGAAACTATAGTCAGAAATGTTTATTAAATGCGTTAGGTCTTCCCACGTCTTGAATTACCATTCTGAATAATTTACTGCAAGTTATGTAAAACATTAGAAATTTTGATGGACCTACTCTGGCATAGTTTAACTTGCATTTCCAATTGTTATGCATTTCGGACTAGCTGAAATGAAGTTTGGAAAGTAATAGTAATTGGGGAAGAACATAACTAAAATGGAGAAACTTGCTTGAAATCAAACAATTGTGAACTCTGTGTGAGTACAAACTATAAATTCTTTCGGGACATGGCCAGAATTTTTTTCTAATAGAAATCTCTTCTATATGAACAATGTGAAGCTAATTGTCAAATATTAATTTCAAATCTTCGAAAGTCTAAAAAAAAAAGAAATTTATTTTTGATCTTCATTTATTAATTTTAAATTTTTTTGACAATTGGAATAACAAATTAACGCACAAGACGAGTTGCGTATATTCAGCCTCGCGATTGGACTTTAAAGCTACCTTGAGATACATGGATTATAACGTAAATGATCTCGGACTCTTTTAAACTTGGGAGAGAAATCTATAAATATTAATTTCTATAATTATTATGTTGATTTTTTAAATCCTTTATTATGTTACCTCATATCTTCATTTGACGACCTAATATCTAGATTGCTTCACAAATTCGAGAATCCAAGATCAGTTGATAGAAACTTCCAAAATTCTAATTCGTAGGATTTGATAAAATTCCTGAGTAGATAGGGTTTTTTTGGAATTCAAATAAAAATTTTTTGATAAAAAAATATGACATTTCTCGTCAGATACAGCTAAACAAAAACTCCTAAGATTCTATAACATCGAATTTGATAAAAGTGCTGTGTTAATCAGTTTAATTAAAATTCTAGTGAGAAACTTTTGATGGAAGAGTATAAGAACTCTCTGCGAAGAGAATTTATAAAAAAATTCTGGCATTCCGACACATAGATGTTGATAAAGAAGTTTAACATTTTTTAAATAGTATTTTATAGTGACATCCTAGATTCTGAAACGAAGAAGTTGATAAAAGTCTTGTACTGATGAGCTTTGTTAGAATTTGAATGAAAACATTCATAGAAAGGTATTGGATTTGTAGATAGATAGATCTAGATGGAAAGGTTAATCAAATGTGCTGTAAGATTTTGATCGGTGAAATTCGTTTGATTGAATTAGAAAGGATTTTCACATCATCCACTGGTAGAATTTGATTCTTACAGTTTAGTTATATAAATTCTACTTCCTGAAAATCTCTTTTGGAAGTTGTATGTATGTGAGCTTTATGTTCAGGAAAAACTGGGCTTTTGTCTTGAATATTTCTACCAGGAACGAAGACCTGTTCGGGAAATAAGAGAGATTAGGAAATATACCTAAAAATTTTTTCTAAAGGATCGCAAAAGCAACTAAATTATTCATTTTGTAGAAAAGGTTGCAACAAAAATAGTTGAATGAGTAGATAGGTCTTCCTGCAGCTTAAATTACACTGGTTTACAAAAAAAAAAGGTGAGGATTATTTGACAAGGCCACTTAATCCTTATGTATTTTGACGCACTGAATACGAATCCGAGGTCTATTTACCTCCATCACGTCAGGTTCAAGGTCATTCCAAGGTCAAATACAGGAAAAGCCGTGCAATAAACTTCAAAAACCTTCTACATATGTTTTTACAGTCGCAAAACGATTGACAGTTCTTGTTTTGGACAAAATCACGTACAAGTGTATATAAAATACAGTCAAATTAGCTAAAAGAAGGCCATTTGGTAAAAAAAATTAGCAGCTGTTCATATTCATTTCAACAAATACACGTGCTATACGTTTCTTCATGGGGAAAAGAAGATGCGCAGTTAAATTTCATATTTCAATATATGTTTGAAAAATTAAAATTAAAATCTTTTTGTACAAACTCTCAGGTTCAACAAAATTCTATAATCAGTTATTACAGACAGTCCCTGAGTTGTGCAAACATGCAAAGTTTGTGTACAATCCCTGGCAAACCGGCCGAACGCAAGCATTACGCTACAGCGTAATGCTAAAGTAATGCTAATATAATATGGCATTATAATTAATAAAGGAAACAAAATAAATATGTAAACTGTTGCAATTATAATAATACGTGAAAATTTACGTTAAATGGTCATGTCTTAATTGCAACAAGTTTCTTCTTAAGCGTTAAAAAATGAAAAAATAATGTGGCTGTCATTGCAGTCTGTCTACGGCGGCTTCAAGCGGGTTGCCAATACGCAGGCGTCCACTTCAATGTCAGCCACTATGTTTTTTTATTTTTTAACGTTGAAAAAGCAACTTGTTTCAATTACGGCATGCCCATTTAACGTAAATTTCAACGTATTATTATAATTTCAACAGTTTATGTATTTATTTTGCTTCATTTACTAATTATAATGACGTATTACTTTAGCAATACTTAGCATTACTTTAGCATTATGCCGTAGCGAGTGTAGCGTAATGCTTGCGTTCGGCCTGTCCGCCAGGGATGCGAATAAATCTGTTATTGTTCGGAGGAAATTGAGCGACACAGATTATTGATGTCTTGCATGTTTGTATAATCTGCATTTTTATACAGAGATCTTGTATATTTTTATTTAATGCAACAAGGTACTAATACTTTTGGATTAAGTTGCCGAAAATTGTACAGTTGCACTGATTCGGCGTGAATATATTGCATGCATGAATTCGGGGGCGAATTGATTATAAGACACTATACTGTTTACAGTTTTCTTTCACAGCCTGCATTTAAAGATATTATCAACACCCACCACTTCCATCTACTCCAACTCAACCTTTTGGGAATTCATCCACTCATTTGGTGGTAGTTTTTCCCTTTCTCGCTTCGAGCGCGCAAAAGAAAATTCGAACAAAGTTACTACCTTATCTGCTCCCTGCTTCGCTAAATAGTAGAACACATTACCACAACGATGCTATCGACGACAATTTATTTCTTTTAATTTTTGCATGAAAAATAGAATTTTTTTCGAAAAAGTAAATCTTTACCGAGAGTCTCTATATTGTTTAGAGTATGTATACAAAAAATTAGACAGAATGGCTTCACTGTTTGGCCTGAATCCAAAAGGGGGATTTACACTCGATTTCCAGGGCCCTTAAGAAACTAAGAAATATACGCAGCCATATGCAAAGGTGCTATACGACAGACCTTGCGAACTGCTGTGTAACCAATCAGAGCAATCTACCGGATATTAACCTAGCGCCCAGCACCGGACATCTATACGCAGCCTTATTTTTATCAACGACGTTCATTGGCTGGCCCATTCTTGTATCGACGCGCCACCTGTACGCAACTTTTTCAACCGAAAACCGTGGGTGATTTGCAATCAATAATAAATACTATCAATAATAATGATACAAAATAAATACACCCGACATTCCTAGAGCTGCTGTCCCACGCAGTTTCTCAGCTCAAGGGGTGAGAGATGATTCCCTATTAACACCGAATGTTGCATCAATAATGCATCGATATTTCCTGCAACATCGAAACATTGCACGAAACATCGATGCAACATTGATGCAAGAAATCGATGGCCACTTTTTGAAACATTCATCCAATAGATTTGAAACTTTTATTACGTAAAGTGGTCGATAGGTGTCGCTGCTCGAAAAGGTCTAATAGAGTCGTGCGATGGAAATCTGCATTACCGACTACTTCACAGGCGATCCGCCGTGGGCTTTCTTACCCAGTGAGTAGAGTGCAGGGAGCGTTGGGTGCTTGTCATCGTAGGAAAAGCAGTTCTCCGGCAATCAATAGATGGCGCTAGCTACCATCTTTTTCGAATCACAGCCCTATGCATCGCCCCCATCGACATATTATAGAAATGGACCGATAAGACATTGGGGGGCAGGGAAATTTCAACGTAATCAAATGTTATTGACTAATTTATAAACCTTTAGGGATGTTTCTATGACAATCGACAGTTATTATTTTCAAGAAGAATTTTTTTAACAAATTTGTATTATCTCATGTATTTATGAACTAAAATATTCCGCTTTTCACCCAGGAGTTAACAGCCAATTAAATTATCAACCATTTCTTACCATTAATCAATAACAATTGATGATTGTTTAAACAAAATCAATTAAAAAATGCATTTTCTGACTACCTTCAACAATAGTTAATCGTTATGCAGGTTTCTGAAAAAGTTACAAAATTAATGATTAATAGAAAATTAAGTTGAAAAATAAAGTTTAAATGATGGAAAGTAGCCAGATAATAATTTCTTTCATTGAATTTGTTTGAAGAATAAAAAATGTTAATTATTGGTTATATGGAATCCTTGATGAATAATTGGGTATCAATCATTCCTCGAAGAGACGCGGAATTTTCTGTTTATAAATAGGGCATTATTTCGCAACTGCAGTACCCACTCGAAAAAAAAAGTTGTCTGCCCGAAGTCGAACTTGGTCAAAGTCTATTGATAATAAATTATTATAATAATATAATAACAATATAAAGAGCAAGATAATTATAAACTATAATAATTTTAATAATTTTTGCGAGTTTTAATTCTTCTATTTGGTAATAGGAATTTTTGTTTATTACAGTTTTTATATGTTTTCATAGGTATGCCCTTTCCATTGTCAAAAACATTTTTTGGAATAAATAGTATTTAGCCTTAAAAAATAAGAGCCAAAAACAATTTTTTTTTCAAAGAAGACAAACATTTATTTTTGAAAAAAACTCAGAAACCTAGTGAACCTTTGTAAAACGCATATTTTGTTATTTTTGTTTAGATATTAGAGGTGGCGCAAGCCCCATAAAGTTTAGCACGTATTTCCCATAAGAAAAAAATACGTTTTTGTAAATTTGATTCAAAATACTCAAATTTAGCTGAATCGAGTTGAAACTCAACATTTCTCTTCAAAAATAGCCATAGAATACGAATAAAATATAACTTCTAAAATACCTGTATCACCCCCATAAGTCTGTTTTTTAGGGACCCAAAAAAACCCCATAAGTGAAAAAATGGGTATTGCGAGTTTTTTACGCTCATTATGATTTTTTTTGCTTTTTTTAAAATGCAAATTGTTTCTAAAACACAAAAGCTACTTTATACTGATAATGAAATGTTTGAATAAATTTTTAAAAATAATTTATTATTGTTTTTAGCATTTTTCCCTTAGAATGGAGATAGAAAGTCTCGGTTTTTTCGAAAATTTTCCACTTTTAATCCAGTTTTCAATTAAAAAGCGGTGAGAGTTGATGAATTTTAACAAGCATAATGGTTTGAACCATTTATTATTATTTTTCATAATATTATGTTTGAATAATGCTAGAAATGGCGGTTTTTCCTGAAATTTTCAACTTTTTGTACAATTCTCACTTGGAGTGAGTTAATATATAACTCAATATAGCTAAATAGTTGTTTGAACAAGTTATTATTGTCTATAGTTATCTTCTTCTATATTAATACCAGATAGTTGCGTTTTCTTCTGAATTTTTTAACTTTTGTCCATTTTTCAATTAGACTGAAGTGATAATTAATTCAAGTTGACAAGATTAATTGTTTAAACAATTCTATTATTATTTTTAATAATATTTGTTTTGCCCAATGGTAGAAAGTTGCGATTTTTCAGAAATGTTGAAATATTTGTCTATTTGTCACTTGGAATGACTTAATAATTATTTAATTTAGGTAAAAATAATTGTTTGAACAAATTATTATTGTTAGGAGCTATCTTCATCTATATTATTGTCTGATAATTGAGTTTTTTTTCCTGAAATTTTCAACTTTTTGCCTACTTTTCACTTAATGAGGTAATAATTAATACAACTTAATAAAAATAGTTGTTCAAACTATTTGTTATTGTAATAACTATCTTTTCTTAGATAAGTGCTAGAAAGTTGTGGATTTTTCCGAAATTTTAAATTTTGATTTGCCTTTTTAGTTATGAACAAATAATAAATAAACATTAGGGAGAGAAATATTTTAAACAATCTCTTTCTTTTTCGTAAATATACTTTGCTGGTGGGGGGGGGGTCTGATATGAAAATATGTTCAATTCCAAATTTTTCTTTTACGCTTTGCAATCAGCTTCTTGTTGTAATTTAAAACAAAACTGCTGAAATTTTACCGCGATTTCGCTGGGAGCGGGTGCAATTTTTAAGATTAGCACCTGCTCCCGGCGAAATCCTGCGTTTGTCCTCATGACAAACTTTTAACTATATATGCATGAGTCATTATTTTGTTCTGTGAATTTCTTTTTTAAAAATATGTTTTTTACTTTCTTGCAAGTGGGTCAGGATAGAATTATTCAACATTAAAATTCATACCATGTTGAATGAAGATTATTTTGTTTGGAACAATCATTTAAAATTTTTCCAAATATCTTATTGTCGGTATGGGAAAAGCTTAGAATATATTAATCGATCGGTACCGGTTATCAAAAAATTACCGGTACCGACAATGATATTTATTCAAAGCCTCTGCAAAAATGTATAACAATTTTTTAAATAATTATAAAGAATTTTAGGAAAACTTTGAAATATTTTAAAAGATATTGCAAAGTTTTTAAAAATTATCAAATAATTTGAATCTTGAGAATATTTCAAGAAGAGGTTAACAAAATGTAGATTTTTGAAGGTTTCGAACCAAAAATTCTAAAACATTTTAAGAATTTTGAAAGCTTTTAAGAGAATACAATTTCTTTCAGGATTCCTAGGAAAATTGAAAATGATTACGTATTGGGTAGCTTTAATTTTAGAAAGAAAAAAAATAGATTTTTTAAGATTTCAAGAGATTAAAAAATTTGGAAAGATTCGAAAGATTTTCGACAATTCATAAAATATTTTCAATGTTCTTCAAAACTGTCACAAGTTCTAAATATTTTCTAAGCTGAACTGCAGTTTTCTTAACATTTGGTAAAATCCTGTAAAATAAACTAACTTTATTAGAAATTTTCTGGATATGTTTTCAAAATATCTGACATTTAAAAAAATCTTTTTTTGATTTTTTTTTTGAAAACCTAGAAAAATTATATGTATATAATTAGGGGAAAAATAAACAAATAAGAATGAAAAATAAATTTTTATTTGAAATTTTTATTTTTCATCCAAAATTATTCCTAAAGATGCTGGTTTAACAAAAAAGGATGCACAATATTAAATAAACATGAAAGTACTAGAGAAAATTTGTTCGAATTCATTCTTATGTTATTTTTTTATAAATTAATAATTTTAAAAAATGAGACTTTCTGAGAATATAAGTTTGCACTTTCAACTTTATCAGTTCGTTTCTTCACATAAGTAATATTTTTTTACACATACATTGCAAAAAAATTATTTTTAACGTGAATGAAATAAGGCTAAATAGATGAAGTTTGTAAATAATTCTCGTTTTTCAATTTTGAGGCATTATCTTGTAAATATCTCATGTTTTTCGAGGTGATCTGGCCTACTTACAAGTTTCACAATATTACCTTCTTGTTGTTTCAACAAAGCTTAAAATCTTACCATGGTGGCCGTCTTAATGAAGGATAAAAATTTCCGAGTTGTTCCTGGTTCAACAAATTTTTCAAGGTCATTGAGATTTAAATACTTTTTATTTGAAGTAATCAAAACTGAACTGCAAACTGTTTTTAATTTAAAACTTCATAAGTTAAGCCTTGTAAAATGTGTAATTCAGAAGTGTTTCATTTAAAGGCTTAATAATTTACGTGTATGAAATGGAAGCTTTTGACACCTTTGCATTTACCAATTTCAAATTGAATGCTGTTCAATGGTAATATTGTAAGCAATTATATCTTATAAATTGAACGCTTTGGGGATTTGCTGGCTAACAAATATAAATTTACACTCAGAAATCAGATTATTTGGTTCGAAAAAGATTTGTATGCTGATGAAAATTCTCTTTTGTTTCAATATAAGTTTCTTCCTTATGAATTTATTTTTCATTACATTTTTAAGTACGAACCAATAAAAATTGATGGATTAAGCTTTTGTTTAACTAAAAACTTTTTGAAAAAATATAGAAGTCATGCAAGTCATGCAATTCATGCAAGTGCCCGCTCAATTATTATTTAAAGATATGAAAAAATACATTAGAGTTTTCCTATTATGAAGATTCAGTTTTCGGGACGGAATGATCGAATTCGAAAATAGGTTATTTTGAACCACCCTAATATATATAATCATACACACACACATATATGTATATATGCCAGGAAGATCATGCACAGATCAGATATTTAGCTTACGACAGATCACAGAAAAAAGCTTGAGAGTAGGAAAGAAAGTTTTCTGTGCATTTGTTGACCTAGAAAAAGCATTTGACTTGTTTAAAAATTCTTCTTTTCTGTTAAGAATTAAAGTATTTTAGTTAAATATTTATAATTTTAGTTGAAAATTCATCTTTTTGGTTGGAAATAAAATTTCTTGGTTGAAAGTTAAACTCTTTTGTTAAAAATTAATTTTTTTGGTTGAAGATTCATCGTCTTAATTAAAAATTCATATCTTTGGTTGAAAAATGAGCTCTTCGATTGAAAACTTGTTTTTTCTTTAAATGAAAAGGATTTTTTTTAACTGATTATCTATTATTCCAATTGAATATTCCATAATTTTAGTTAAAAATACATCTCTTTGGTAGAAAATTCAACTATTTCAGTTGAAGATTCATCATTTTAGTTGAAAAGTCATCAGTTTGGTTAAAAATTAATTTTTTCAACTAAAAATGTAATCAGTTAATATTTGGTTGAATATTTATTAAAATTCGACTATTCTAGTTGAAGATTAATCATTTGAAATGAAAATTCAAAACCGTGCTGTTAATTGAAAATTCAATTATGTCGTTGAAAATTCACGTATTTTGTTAAAAAATAATTGTTTTTTGTAGAAAATTATCTTTTTCTTTGAAAATTCATCTTTTAGGTTGGAAATAAAATTATTTGGTCGAAAGTTAAACTCTTTTGTTAAAAATCATTTTTTCTTTTTGGTTGAAGATTCATGATTTTAATTTAAAATTCATCTCTGGTTGAAAATTGATATTTTGTATTTAAAAATAAAATCTTTTTTTGTTAAAATATCATTTCCTTTGTTAATTATTACTTTTTTAAATATTTATTATTCTAGTTAAATATTCATCAGTTTGGTTGAAAATTAATTTTTCTAAATAAAAATTTCATCAGTTAATATTTATTAAAATTTGACTATTCCAGTTAAAGATTACTCATTTTAGTTGAAAATTCGAAACTGTCATTGAAAATTTAACTATTTTGTTCAAAATTTTTTTTGTTTTTTTTTTTGTTGAAAATTAATTTCTTCAACTGAAAATTTAACTGTTTCATTTGTACTTAAAAATGGAAATTTTCTATTTCAAAATTCAACAATTTGGATAAAATTTTCCCTTTTTTATTTAAAAATTCAATTATTTCGTCCAAAATTCACGTATTTTGTTAAAAAATCGTTTTTTTTGTAGAAAATAATATTTTTCTTTGAAAATTTATCTTTAAGGCTGGAAATAAAATTATTTGGTCGAAAGTTAAACTCCTTTGTTAAAAATTAATTTTTTTTGGTTGAAAATTCATAATTTTAATTTAAAATTCATCTCTGGTTGAGAATGTAACTACTTTGTTGAAAATCAATTTATATTCTTTTGGTGAAAATTAAACTATTTGGTTGAAAATTGTTATTCTGTATTTAAAAATTAAACTATTTGTTTGAAAATGTATGTACTTTGTGAAAAATTAATTTTTTTTTGTAGAAAATTAGTCTTTATGGTTGAAAGTTCATCTTTTTGGTAAAAAAAATCAACTATTCCAGTTGAAGAATCATCATTTTAGTTGAAAACTCATCAGTTTGGCTGAAAATTTATATTTTTTTAACTAAAAATTTTATTAGTTAATATTTGATTGAATATTTATTAAAATTCGACTATTCCAGTTAAAAATTAATCATTCTAGTTGAAAATTCAAAACCGTGATTGAAAATTTAACTATTTTGTTGAAAATTCGTTTTTTTTTCGTTGAAAATTCATTTTTTTTGTTTTAAAAAATCGTCTTTTTTGGTAGAAAATTAATCTTTGTGTTTGAAAAATAATTTTTTTGTTCGAAAATTCATCTTTTTGGTTGAAAATTCGAAAATTCCAGTTAAATATAATTTTTTTTTTTTTTCTTTAGAAAATTATCTTCTTCTTTGAAAGTTAACCTTTTTATTTAAAAATTCTTCTTTCGTTTAAAAATTCAAGTATTTCAGATAAATATTTTTCATTTTAGTTGAGAATTCATCTTTTAGTTTGGAAATAAAATTATTTGGTCAAAAGTTAAACTCTTGTTAAAAATTATTTTTTTCGTTGAAGATTCAGCATTTTAATTGAAAATTCATCTCTTGTTGAAAACGTAACGACTTTGTTGAAAATCATTTTTTTTTTACCAAAAATTTAATATTCCAGTAGAAAATTTAACTATTTTGCTAAAAATCCTTTTTTTTTAATAATTATATTTTAAACAGAAAATTTAACCATTCTACTTTTGGTTGAAAATGTATTTTTTGATTTCAATATATATACCAAAATTTTGAACATTTTATAATATTTCTAATAAATTGCAAAGAATTTCGCAAAAATTAAGTAATTTCATAGGTTTCTGAAGATTTTAGAGATATTTTGAAGGATCTTATAGGACATATAAGAATTTAGGGTATTTTAAAAGGTTCCGGAAGATTTTAAAAGGGTTTCAACAAAAAAAAAAAAAACTTGGAAATAAGTATTCATGAGCTTAAGCTTTTGAAGATGAACATTGGATATATAACATTTTCACACATGATACATATTATCATCAGGTGTCTATTATGTCATGAAGTATCAATTCAAACTTTGTGCGTTAAAAATTGAACAATTCACAAACTGAACTATTTCAGAATTGAGCATTCAAAACTATCATTCAAAATATGTTTCGTTCTACATAAGGACATGTACAGACATTACACATATTCGTGAATTAAAAAATCAATTGGAAAATTATAGAAGTGTCCATTGAAAAGGAAACGCTTTTTCTTATTCAATACACAAGTTGCTAAATTGATTAATTTAATTTGTTTCTAATTATATAATTTCGCAAGTCAACAAACTAGTTTTCTTCCGAACATCATGTGCATTAAACCCAAGCAATGATGAGCATTATGAAAACTGTTTTTTATAAATTTGAGTTTAAATTTTGAATATTTATATCCTTAAGTAAACATAATTACAAATTCTTATCAGATACAATCAGAGCGTAATAGTATGGACAATTTTTGTATTTTTCCCTGCTCAATAATTTATAAGCAATAAAAACTAAGCTGCTAAACTGTTTGTCCTTTTCCACTTGTTCCAAATGATAGAAGGAGATTAAACATAGATGGGGGGATAAGAAACGAGGCTTTTTTCAACAATGCTCAAGGTTCAAAAAATCGTATGTAATAATACAAGTCTGTGCCGTGAAATTTATTTTCCAATACAAAAAATAAGATTCTTTTTTACCAGAATCTTAGCTTCGGATTATGATGATGTTCATCAGGTTGCTCAGATGTAGGGAAAAGTGCAACCTTATCAAAACACTGCCCCCCTCCTTAAAAAACACCATTGAATCCGCTCCTGCTACTAATTTGAATAATTTGAAACTAAAATTTTCTGGATGAAATTATTGCGTAGTTGTGAATTTATATCGTGATTTAAAAAAATAATCATGTCGAAAAAGTTTCGGATGAGATCTTTTCGAAGCCTTAAGAAGAGTACATGAAGGGGTTCACTCTTACCTTACGTTCTTGAGGAAATACTGTGAATTTCAAATCTTTTTTCGGTTCCTCGATCGATTTAAATGTTTTATCATTTTGACCTATCCACGAATCTGAAAAAAAAAACTTTTTTCGCTTGATGATGAGAGAAATATTTTTTGAAACCATGTTCTTACTAGGTCAGAGGATTAGCTTACCTGATTTTGTAGCTGAAACAAGGACATTGTCTGACCTGAGCAGATCTTGATGCATTCGAGGCCGGAATTTTCCATCTTTTCCTTGTCGAACAATTCACAAAAGTAATAGCAAACCACCACTCGCAGTAATCAGTGACTGTATATTGTAGCTGTAAATCCGGAATTTCATTGAAACATTCTCTCTGCCAAATAATGAAATGCCATGTTGCACTTCCATCACAAATTGATTGTCATCTTTCATCAGTTTTTCTGTATCGATAATTGACTTTTGTGTGATTGATTTTGTTTTTCTTTCTGGAAACGATTCCGTGTTCAAGATCAAGATCAAGAACCTTAATTGATTTTCGAACAGCTTGTTCGAACTTAATCCACGTAAATTCAGATGTTTTCTGTAGTTTTTCAGTTCTAATGCCATCACTTACAACTTTTTCTCTCCAACGATATGATTAAAGCTTTGAATTTAATCGTCTGAACTTGTATTGAACTGATTCAAATTTAAATCTGCGTTTTTTTCTCCGACTTTCAATGTTTAAAATTTTTTGTCTTATGTTCTCAATTGATTCCTGCATCTTAAAATAAGTGTAAATTCAAATTCGTTTCGACCTCAATCGAACCGTCATCACAATTCTCTTTAATTGAAACTGGATCTGAAATATCATTTTCATTTAGGCTGATGGAATGTCCTTGTTAAGAACTTCAAGATATTCTTAGAATTCCTAATCGCGTTTCAGAAACTATATATCTAATAACATATTGAATGTATGAAGATAAACATAAATGACTATACAGTTAAATAATATACATATATATATTATATTATATTATATATATTGAAAAAATATTGTTTTAGTCTATTTACGAAAGATCCTATGCTAAAAACATGACAAGATTAAAATTACCTAAATTACGTAGAGTAATGGGGGAGGGGGGGGGGGGTAGAAATATTTTCTTACGGTAAAAAAAGGATGATCATTTGACTGGAATTGATAGAGACCGAGAGAAAAAGATAAACGGTGTTATTTTCTAGGGTATTTGTGTAACATCTAACGGCTAACTATTCAGGAAACACTTGTCAGTGATTTACGTCGGTAGTTATACCGCCATAGCTCGTGCTCTGCAGACATGAAATTTTTTGATGGATTAGGTGGACTCTAGACGTACACAGACTTACTCAAGCGGATAATTTCAGAAAGTAAAGCTATGTGTATATTCGTCTAATCTAATCCTTCAATTATCTCGTCACGCATGGCTAAGCTCTCTTAATTCTATATATTAAGAAGCGTGAAGGAGGATCAGCAATCACTTCCGCGCATTCAGTACTTGGAAAAAAGTCTAAAATTCATTTCAAGAAATTCAATACGATATAAAATAATTTGATAGATAAAAAGTAACTTTGAGTTATCTAAAAAGTTACTTTTCTTCCCTGATTTTTTAATTTGAAAATCAAAATATATAATGAGGTGATAATTCATCACATAATATGTTGAGTTAAATTCCCAACAAAAAAGTTAATTTTCAACCAAATAGTTGAATTTTCTATTAAAATATTTTAATTTTCTACCTCAAAGGAAAATCAGTGAAAATAAATTTTCTACTAAAATTATGAATTTTCGTAAAAAAACTAACTTTTTATCAAAGTTTGTTAAGAGTTTGAAAAATTGGTTAAAAATCACCTATTTTGGTTGAAAATTTAACTATTTTGGTGAAAATTCAACTTTTGAAAAAGGAACTATTTTGGTGGAAAATTTAACTATTTTGTTGAAAATTCAACTATTTGGTTTGAAGTAAATTTATTTTTTCTGTTGAAAAGTCTACTATTATATTTTTTATTTTGAATTAATCATTTTTGTTCAAAAATTTTAATATTTGATTGAAAATTTACTTATTTTGTTAATAATTCAAAAATTTTCTACGCCCGACTATAAATTTTCAAACAAAAAGAATAAATTTTCAACAAAACAATTGAATTTTTAAGTCAAAAAGACGATTTTTCTACAAAAAAGATCAATTTTCAAAAGAAGAGTTTTTTTTCAATCCAAGATTTGAATTTTAAACTAAAGATGGTCAATTTTAAAACAAACATTTAACAATTAAATTTATATTTCAAAAAATTGTTTGAAAAAAACAAATTCTCTGAAAAATAATTAAATTTTCAACTAAAGAGTTCGAGCTTCAATCAATTAAATTGCTTTTTAACAAATTAGTTAAACTTTCAATTAAGCAGTTACTTATAAAAAAATTGATTCTCAATAAATAATTTAATAGTTGTATTTTCAACTAAAAACAAACAGTTTTCAATCAAAAATTGAATAGTTGAAATATCGGTTAAAAAATTAAGTTTTCAACCAAAAAAATAAAAACAAATTTCAAACAAAATAGTGAAAATTACAACCAATAAAATAAATATTTAACAAATTAGTTCAACTTTCAGCGATTTAGTTGAATTTTAAATCCAGAATATGAATTCTAAATTGAAAATTAAATAGTAGAATTTACAACTAAAAATGATCAATTTTCAATTAAAAAGGAAATAAAAGTTACACTTTTGATTAAAAACTTAATTTTCCAAAAAAAAAAAAACAAAAAAAAAAAACGAATTTTCAATAAAAGAGTTGACCAATACAATCAATTTTTAACACAGTAGTTCAACTTTCAACCTAGTAGTTGAATAAAAAAAAATGAATTCGCAATAAATAATTTAATAGTGGAATTTTCAACAAAATAGTGAAATCTTTAAACAATAAAATTGATGTCTAACAAACCAAATGGTTGGACTTTCTACCAAAATAGTTAAATTTCCATTAAAATATATAAACTTTCAACCAAACTGTTGATTTTTCCTGCAAAAAATTTTAATTTTTCAACAAAAAATTTTAATTTTTCAACAAAAAACTTCATTTTCAACCAAATAGTTGAATTTTCTACCATTTTCGAACCAAATAGACGATTTTTTAACAAAAAAGTTAAATTGTCGACAAAAAAGTTAATTTTCAACTGAATAGTTGAATTATTGAAATTTTTGTGAAATCGCTTGCATTCTATGAATTGTTTGTAAAATTTGGGAAATTCTTGTGAATTCATTGAAATATTTTTGAATCTTGGAAATATTTTAAATCTTTGCGAAATCTTTGAAATCTTTTGGAATATTTGAAATCTTTTAAAGTCTTTGACGTCTTTTGGAATCTTTGAAATCTTTTGAAATCTTCGAAATCTGTGTGAAATCATTGAAGTTTTGGTGAAATCTTTCAAATCTTTATGAAATCTTTTTAAATCTGTAAAATGTGTGTGAAATATGGAAAATCGTTGCGAAATGTTTCAAATCTTATGAAATCTTTTGAAATCTTTGAAATCTTTTGGAATATTTAAAATCTTTTTAAATCTTTGTAATATTTTGAAATCTATGCCAAATGATTTAAATCTTTGTGACATATTTGAAATCGTTGTGAAATCTTTAAAACCCTTGTGAAATCTTTTAAAATGTATCCGAAATAATTGAAATGTTTGTAAAATTTGGGAAATTTTTGTGACATAATTGAAATCTTTGAATTCTTTGAAATCTTCTGCAATCTTTTGAAATCTTTGAAATATTTTGAAGTAATTGACATTTTATTGAAATCTTTAAAACTTTTGTGAAATGTTTGGGAATCTATGAAATAATTGCGAAATCTTGGAAATATTTGTGAAATCTTTTGAAATCTTGAAATCTTCTGAAATAGTTCAAAATATTTTGAAATCTTAACAATCTTTGCGAAATCTTTGCGAAATCTTTGAAATTTTCTGAAATCTTTTGAAATCTTCGGAATCTTTGATATCTGTGTGAAATCGTTGAAATGTTTGTAAAATCTTTGAAACCTTTGTGAATTCTTTTGAAATCTATCAAATGTATGTGAAATATTGAATATCTTTGCGACATCTGTTAAACTTTTGCAAAATCTTTTAAATCTTCTTAAATATTTTAAAAGATTTTAAAATCTTCTGAAATACTTGAAAATCTTTGAAAACTTGTAGAATCTTTAAAATCTTTGCGAAATCTTTTAAATGTCCTGAAATCTTTTAAATGTCCTGAAATCTTTTAAAATCTTTGAAATCTTTTGAAATATTTGAAATCTTCTGAAAGCTTTGTAAAATCTTTTAAAATATATAAAATGTTTGTGCAATATTGGAAATCTTTGCCAAATCTTTCAAATCTTATGAAATCGTTTGAAATCTTTTAAATCTTTGGAATATTTTAAAATCTTAAAATTTTTTGTGAAAACCTTTAAAATCTTCTGAAATGTTTTGAAATATTTTGTAATTTTTGTGAAATCAATGAAATCTTTAAAATCTTCTGGAATATTTTGTGATATTTTAAAATCTTTAAAATCTTTATGAAATCTTTGAAATCATCTGAAATATTTTGAATTTATTCACAATATTCAAAAATGTTTGTGAAATCTTCTGAAATATTTTGAAATTATTTAGAATCCTTAAAAATGTTTGTGAAATATTCTGAAATCTTTTCAGATCTTTGAAATCTTAGAAATATTTTGTGATATTTTAAAAGCTTTAAAATCTTTATGATATCTTTAAAATCTTTATGAAATCTTTGAAATCTTCTGAAATATTTTGAATTTATTCACAATCTTTAAAAATGTCTGTGAAATCTTCTGAAATATTTTGAAATTATTTAGAATCCTTAAAAATGTTTGTGAAATCTTCTGAAATCTTTTGAAATCTTTGAAATCTTATAAATATTTTGGAATATTTGAAATCTTTTAAAATCTTGACATCTCTTGGAATCTTTGAAATCTTTTGAAATCTTCGAAATCTGTGTGAAATCATTGAAATTTTTGTGAAATCTTTTAAATCTTTTTGAAATCTTTTTAAATCTATAAAATGTATGTGAAATATTGAAAATCTTTGCGGAATCTTTCAAACCTTATGAAACCTCATGAAATCTTTGAAATCTTTTGGAATCTTTAAAATCTTTTGAAATCTTTGTAATATTCTGAAATCTATGCAAAATGATTGAAATCTTTGTGAAATATTTAAAACACTTGTGAAATCTTTTGAAATTTATCCGAAATAATTGAAACCTTTGTGAAATAATTGAAATCTTTGTAAAAACTTGTAATTCTTCTGAAATTTTTTGAAATTCTTGTGAAATCTTTAAAATCTTCTGAAATCTTTCGAAATCTTTTAAAATCTCTTGGAATATTTGAAATCTTTTAAAATCTTAATTATAACTGAAAAAGGCTCGATTCTCCTTCGACTAAAATAATTTTTAAAAATTAAATTACTCAAAATCCTTTTTCATACGAGATTGAAGATTTTTGGGAAAATTTTGAAATTGGATCACTCAATTTCGCAATTAAAAAAAAAATTAGATTTAAATTTATATGTAATTCAGAAATAATGAAATATATTTTTTAAATTAAAATTTCGTAAATTTTATTTATAATTATTTTCATACGTATAATTTAATATTTTATGCAACAAAATTTCGAGATGAATTAATTAAACACTTTAAAATTAACACATTCGAAATAAAAAAATGCCAAGTTTTCAATAAAAAAAATTAATTTTTAACAAAAAAAGATGACTTTTATACCAAAAGATGAATTTTATATGCAAAAAGACGAATGTTTAGCAAAATAGTGGAATTTTCTCCCAGAAAGATTTTTTTAAACAAAAATGTTGAGTCTTCAAGGAAATAATTAAATTTTTAACGAAATAACAGAATTTTTAATTAAAATGGATGAATTTTGAACTAAAAATATATTTAATAAAACACTTTTCAATGGAAAAGAATTAGCTTTTAACAAAAAAATTAATTTTTAACCAAACACGATGACTTTTCTAAATGATTTCTAGTAATTAAACAATTTAAGATTAACACCTGAAAAAAAAATCCAAGTTTTAAACTTCTAGAAATGCCCAATATTTTGAGATTGATATTAAAACTTTTTAATTTTTTAAAGATTTAAAAATTAAAGTATGTATTCAAAAATAAATTTTTATCCCAAAAATGAATTAGACATGTAAAAATAAAAAATAAATTATAGTAATTTTCTTAGTATTTTTGTCCCAAGAATAAATAAAACTAATCTAAATTTGGAAAATATGGATATTTTCCAATAATTTTATCCCAAAAATGAATAAGAAATGTCAAAAATTAAAAAAATTATAGGGACTTTTCTAGTATTTTATCCCAAAAAATAAATTAAACTTGTCAAATTGTAAAAAATAATTGTTAGGGATCTTTGGAATACTTTTGCCTTAAAATTAAATTAGAGAGGTCAAAAATTACAAAAATTACAGGGAATTTTTTAGTATTTTTCTCCCAAAAATAAGTTAGATTTTTCAAATAAAAATATTACTATTAAAATGATAATATCAGTCATGTTTTGTATAAGAAAAAACATTATTTTTTATATCAAAAAGTTTAAAACTTATGAAAAATGTTTTCCAATTTCGAAAATGTGTACAAAATATTTCAATATAGTTATTTGTTTTAAAAAAAGTTATCTTTAAAAAAATTGTTAAACGATTTCAGCCATAGAAAAATTTACTTTCAAAATTGGAAAGAGTAGAGTTGTATTAAATGTTTTCTCCTAAAAAATAAACGATCATAAATAATTTATTGTTAATTAAGAATAATTTTTATTTTAAGTGATACCAGTAATATTATTTCGATTCTTAAAATCATTAAAAACTATTTTTTTCAGACATCCGATTTTTGGCACGACTTTAAAAACATGGAACGACTGATAAATCCAAAAAAAAAAAAAAAAATTGCCGAAAAAGAAAATATTCGAAATAGAAAATTCCCGAAATTATAAAATTGTCGAAATACAAAATTTCCAAATTGGAAAATTCCGAAATTTAAACAATCAAAAAAATTATTGTTCTTTTTCGTTGAAAAATATATTTTTTAAATTATTGTTTTTTTTATACATTGAACATAAAAAAAATTTTGATTAAAATATTTCATTATCATATTTTTAATCAATAAACATGATTGATTAAAAAACAATTTGTTTAATTGTTCAAATTTGATCATTTTCTAATATTGTGAATTTCCCAGTATCGGATATTATGTAATTCGGCAATATTCTTTCGGAAATTTTATTATTCAAAAATTTTCAAATTCGCTAATATTTTAAAGGGACGAGTGAAAAATCCCGAAAAATAGCATTCCGGGCACAGTAAAACTCCCGAAAAAGAAAATATTTGAAATAGAAAATTTGAAATTTAAATTCAATAAATTTATTTTAATTTTAATGTTTAATATATATATGTATATAATTGAAAAAAAAAATTTTATTTAAATTTAAATTTAAAAGTTTAAAATTGCCAAAATATAAAAATCCCAAATTGGAAAATTCCCGAATAATAAATTTCCGGCCAGAAAATTGCCAAATTATAAAATTTCCGAATTTAAACAATTCGTGTAAGCAATTCTTTTCATTTAATTCAATTAATTTTTACCTAGTTTAAAGTGAAAAGTGGACAAAAAGTTGAATATTTCAGAAAAAACTGCATCTTTCTGGCAACATTTTTCAATAATGTTATTATAATTAATAACAAATCATTTGAACAACTATTTCGGTTTGATCTGATAAATAACTGCATCGCGCTGAAGAGATGAATACAAAAAAGACAATTCTACTATTACATTTTTGGTACAAAACTCATCTTCTTTGTTTCAAAGATTTACTGTTTGTTTACAAATTTTATTATTAATTGATTGAAAATCAACAAACAAATTTTAGATCCTTTTTGGGTGAACAACTCTTGTCGATTAATTTTTTTTGTGCCTTGTGTCGTTTTCAAAAAAAAAAAAGCTTTTTGATTTCTCGT
>JAABKJ010075445.1:115282662-115429900 GCA_011634705.1 Andricus grossulariae | reverse complement strand
TGGTAGCCCTTTCCTGGATGAGCACATTTTGGCAATTCATTTTCTCACATTTTGTGTCGTTTGACCAAAAATTCAATTTTTAAAATTTTCAATGTTGTTTTTTACGAATAAAACAAAAACCACCGATTTTATCAAAAAATAATTCAGAACATAGCCATTTTTTGGGCAAACAACATTTGCTTTATTATTTTTCTCGTAGCTTGTGCCGTTTGTTCAAAAATTATATATATATATATATTTTCAAGCTGTCTTTTACGAATTCAAACAAAAACTACGCGTCCCATCAAAAAGTGATTGTGAACCGATTTGTAGATCCTTTGTGAAAGCAAAATTTGTGTTACTTCTCCTTTTTTTTATCTTGTATAGTTTGACCCAAAAATGGAAGTTTTCATTCTTGAATTTTTTTCGTGCGATCAAAATTTGAATTTTCGATTTTTTCCAGAAAATTTGAAAAGTTGTTACGATAATCTTATATGGTGTACAAAGAGAAATATTTTTCTCTTCCTTTTTTCATCTCGCGCGTTCTTTGGCTTAACATTTTCATTTCCGTTTGTTTTTTTTGTGTTTTGTAAATGCTATAACTCCGGTTATTTGTTTTTTATCGCGAAAAGTTAATGGGATAAATTGTTTGTCGTTCTAAATAATATGAACGGCCGTTCGTAGAATTTCCAAATTCTAAGAGAAGGTGGTCTCAAACATTTTGCAAATGCTCTGGCTTTTTGAATTTTTGTCCAAAATGGCTGACTAACAAACTTGACCTTAATTTTGGGGCATTAGAAGAGTACATCAAAGGCCAATTTAATGTCTGTTCTTTTGAAAGTTGTTTCGACAGGTATTAATTTTCCGTAGCTGTACACCCATATTCAAAGCTGCAAATATTAGACTGAAAATTTTCATTTTTGAAATAATGAGATTTAGGCTGCAAAAAATTTTACTCCAGCGTTTTTCTATTAAGGCGTTTTAACTCGATTCATGTTTATGCATTGTACAATCATGAATATATTATTATTTCGAATTTCTCCAAATATATAGTCACCGGTCTCCTGAATTTGCTTAGCGGTACTGTCCACCATATTAAACTTTCAAATTATATATTATAAATTGAATTTTTTATTTGCATGAATGAACAATATAAAAAATAACTTAAATTTTATAATGTTTGTAAAAATGCATATTTTAATTTAATTGCTAATATATTTATTAACTTACGAACTAAACACTTATTATAAAAAATTTAATTCATATTGTATTGAAATATTGCAAGCAGGTACAATTTTCAGCGAATTGAAGCGTTTATACTTTTGACCTTGTTTACACAAAAAACTAGTTAGTTAGTTAGTCTTAGGACGGGTGAAGAGCCCATGGTGAGCTCCCCTGGCGCTGAAGCTATAAAGTCTATCGTGCCACACCCATACTTATTCGCTCTCAGCAGTCGACTTGAGACCTCTTGACGATGCCTAGTATGTCGACTACTGATCGTTTTGTAATTTCCTCTAGTCCCATGAAATTGGACCTGAGGGTCTGTTGCCTGAGCCCAGCTAATGCCGGGCACTGACATAGTACATGCAGGGATGTTTCGTCATCCCTGATGCATCTCCTGCACTCTGTCGTGGGGTTATACCCCATTTTTTTCATATGATAGTTTAGGTGGTTATGCCCAGTTATTATCTGTACCACTGTTCTCATATCTTTCTTGGGTGAGCCCAGGATTCCCCTGGCTCTGTCCATCCTATGGGTATAACCTAGGATGGATTTCGGCTGAAAGCAACCCTGGATCTGTTCCCAGTATTTAATTTCTAACAAAAAAGTTGCATTTTTATCCAAAAACAGATGAATTTTCCATTAAAAAGTTTAATTTTCTATCAAAAAAGATGAATTTCCACCAAATAGTTCGATTTTCAACTATGAAAGATCAATTTTTAACCAAAAATTAAAATTACATATTCAGTTAAAAAAATTAATTCTTAACCACAACAAAAGGAACTTTAAACAAAATAGTTAAATTTTCTACCAAAAAGATGAATGTTTATCTAAAATGACGAGTCTTCAACAAAAAAGAAAAGAATTCTCAACAAAAGATTTTAACGTTAAAGAAAGGAATTAATTTGTAATAAAAAACTTTTAAATTAAAAAAAAAAGAAGAAATTTCAACAAAATAGTTGAATTTTCAAACAAATAGTTCAATTTTCAACTATGAGCGACCAATTTCGAACCAAAAATGGAATAGTTACATTTTCAGTTTTGAAAAGTAATTTTCAAACAAAACAAAAAAGAGATTTAAAAAAAAAAATTTAATTTTCAACCAAAGAGATGAATTTTCAACTAAAATGGTGAATCTTCGAGAAAAAAAATAATTTTTCAACAAAAGAGATTAACGTTCAACCAAAACAGATTAATTTTCTACTGAAAAAAGACGAATTTAAAAAAAAAACACAATTTTCAACAAAATAATTGAATTTTCAACCAAACAGTTCGATTTTCAACTATAAAAGATCAATTTTGAAGCAAAAATGGAATAGTTACATTTTCAGTTTAAAAAAGTAATTTTCAAACAAAAAACAAAAAAAGTTAAATTTTCAACCAAAGAGATGAATTTTCAACTAAAATGGTGAATCTTCGAGAAAAAATAAATAAATTTTCAACCAAAGAGATTTAAGTTGTACAAAAATAGATTAATTTCTAACAAAAAAGTTGCATTTTTATCCAAAAACAGATGAATTTTCCATTAAAAAGTTTAATTTTCTATCAAGAAATATGAATTTTCAACTAAATAGTTCGATTTTCAACTATGAAAGATCAATTTTTAACCAAAAATTAAATTTACATATTCAGTTAAAAAAATTAATTCTCAACCACAACAAAAGGAACTTTAAACAAAATAGTTAAATTTTCTACCAAAAAGATGAATGTTCATCTAAAATGACGAGTCTTCAACAAAAAAGAAAAGAATTCTCAACAAAAGATTTTAACGTTAAAAAAAGGAATTAATTTGTAATTAAAAACTTTTAAATTAAAAAAAAAAGAAGAAATTTCAACAAAATAGCTGCATTTTTAATCAAACAGTTCGATTTTCAACTATAAGCGACCAATTTCGAACCAAAAATGGAATAGTTACATTTTCAGTTTTGAAAATTAATTCTCAACCAAAAAAAAAGGAATTTTAAACAAAATAGTTGAATTTTCAACCAAGAAAGATAAGTTTTCCACCAAGGATTTTTAAAATGTTTCTGATGATCGGATATGATTATCTGAATTCAATTTAAAAAATTATATGTATACATGTGTTCATTTCTTCTGGAATTAGTTTAAAAGGTTATTAATGACTGCAATATTCAGAAAAATATAAAATCAACATTATTTGAATGTTTTGATGAAAACAATGATTTAATGCTTTTCATGTTCTGAAATCATTATTTATTTATTAACTCATTAATTTTTTGCACAATATTAAATCACATAAAGATTGATTTTTAATTTTTTCATATTAACTAACATAAATTTATTATTCACATTAGGGTTATGTAATTGACTATTGGCTATAATTTATATCATGAAAGTTTATTTATTTTCAAAATACTTCGATTCCAATTATGTAATTTTTGTAACTTTTCGTAATGTTGTGAGATAAGTATCTGAATTCAATTTTCAAAATTAGGTTTTAATTTTTTATGAAATTTATTCAAAAGTTTAATAACAATGATAATTTTTTGGAGAAAATTAAATGAACATTATTTAAATGTTTCAATGGGAATACTTTACTGCTTTTCATGTTGGAAACTGATTAATTAATTATTAGCTGATTAGTGTTCTCACAATATTAAATTACATAAAGATCGAATTATAATGTTTCTATAATGAGGGACATGAATTAATTATTTATTTCAAGGTTATGTGGTTGAGTATTGGCTATAATTTGTAAGATTTAGTTTATTTATATTTAACATATCTCTGTTGCAACTATATCATTTTATTAAATGTTTGTGCTATTTTGGAATGAGTATTTCAACGCAGTAATTGAATTTTTAATTAAAAAAGATCAATTTTACACCAAAAACGGAATAGTTAAATTTTCAATTAAGAAATGTTAATTTAAATTTAAAAAAAAGAATTTCCGACAAAATAGATAAATTTCCAAACAGATGACTTTTCAACTGAAATGATGAATAATCAATTGAGACAATTAGATAAAAAAATTTAATAAAAAAACAACGATTTTTCGACCAAATTGAAGAATTTTCATCCAAAAAGTGACTTTTTAAATAAATTCTAGAATTGTCAAACAAAACCATGAGTTTTTAAACAATAAGATTATTATTCTACTGAAAAATAGGAATTTTCAACAAGATACATGCATTTTCAACTAAGTGGTTAAATTTTCAACCAAAAAGATTAATTTTCCGCCGAAAAAGACAAATTTTCAAAAAAATAGATGGATTTTCAACGCAGTAATTGAATTTTTAATTAAAAAAGATCAATTTTACACCAAAAACGGAATAGTTAAATTTTCAATTAAAAAATGTTAATTTAAATTTAAAAAAAAAAGAATTTTCAACAAAATAGTTAAATTTTCAAACAATAAAATGAATTTTCAACTGAAATGATCAATCTTCAACTGGGACAATTAGTCAAAAAAAGTACATAAAAAAAAAACGATTTTTCAACAAAATTGCAGAATATTCATCCCAAACTTTTTAAATAAATTTTGGAATTTTCAACCAAAAACATGAATTTTTAAACAAGAAGATTAATATTCTACCGAAAAATAGGAATTTTCAACAAGACACCTGAATTTCCAATTAAGTATTAATTAAATTTTCAACCAAGAAGATTATTTTTCCACCGAAAAAGACAAATTTTTAACAAAATACCGAAAAAGACAATTTTTTAAACAAAATACATCAATTTTCAACGCAGTAGTTGATTTTTCAACTAATAAAGATCAATTTTATACTAAAAATGTAATTTTTTTTCTCAAAATGTAAAAATGTAGTTGAATTCTCCATTTTTTAAATTTTTGTTGAAAAAAAAATGAATTTATTTTTGTGTGGATTCGAACCCGGGCGATATGCATGAAAATTCGAGAGAAAACAAATTTTCGACCACCCTACTGTGCATTGACCATATCTGGCTCATTTTCTTTTCGTTTAATTTAATTATCTTGTAATTTTATTATTTATAAAACTAATTTAGTTAATCTTGTGGTCTTATTTATTAAAAATTAAAAAAAATTGAAATCAAGGACAAATCAATCAATTAAATTGCTCGTGCAATTCGGCTGATGACTTTAAAATTAAAATTATCGCAAATGACGAAGGCCCTTGATCCAGCAATAATCATTCTTTCGTAATAAAATGACGCCGTTAATTTGGCATAATGTCACAATCTGAAACTTTGCGATTCCTATTCGCAATTGAGAAACATTACGTTTGTTAGTAGGAGTAGTGAGTCACTGTGCAAATTAAATACTCTCACCTAATTTATAGAACAATGGTATTATGTTGTTTTTTTTGTATTTATTTTTTTTTCAGATCGCCAAAATTATTCTTGTAACTTTAATTTCTAAAATAAAATATTTCTATTATAGAAACATAAATATTTGATTTCATTCCTACTATAATTTATGTTTTAAGAATAGTTTTTTATATAGATTTCAATGCCGAAGCAATTTTAAAATTCTAAATGACGTAATCGCGATTCTGGATAGTTTAACAGATATTTCTGGAAAGCGTCGGAATTTTTTGCTTCTACTCGTCATCGAAACAATTTTTTCATAAGTTGAATCATTGTCATGTGAAATTTTTTTGATTAATCGTCGAGGGCCTAAAATCTCGCGTAGTCCGTCAGTGGAAAATTAATTTTAATTTCTGAGACAAATTTTTGTTTAATATTTATTTAAGATGTTCAATTAAAAATTGATTTAAAAAAATTATTTTCAAGAAAATAGTAACATTTACAACCGAGGCGAAAAATATTTTTAAAAAAATTAATTTTCAACAAAGTCCAACCAAGTAGTTGAAGTTTAAACCAAGTAGATTAATTTTTTACAAAAACAGACGAGTTTTCAACAGGTTACATGAATTTTCAACCAAATAGTTGAATTTTCAGTTTGAAAATTAATTTAAAAAGGAAAATTAAATTTCAGTTTCAAAATTAATTTAAAAGGAAAATTAACTTTCAGTATTAAAATTAATTTAAAAAGGAAAATTAATTTTCAGAGGAAGAAAGCAGACTCTGGAGATAATGATAGCTGACGCCGGTGGAATGCTTCCCCTTCCTTTAGTACTAGGCTCACCTCTAGTTTCGCTATTCGCTCCCCACTCCCCGGAAATACTGGCGTAGGTTGATAGGATCCTGAGTGAAGAAAAATATAGACTGCAAGCCCAAAATGAAAATGAATTTTCTATATTGAAACTGTAACTATTCCATTTTTGTTTGAAAATTAATCCTTCTCAGTTCTAAATGTTTATTACTAAAATTTTGCTTACAAATCAAACTGTCTTGTTGAAAATTCTATGATTTTGGCAGAAAATTCAACTATTCGGTTGCCTTGCAGATAATAAGCTTTTTCATTTTCAAAATTCAACAATTTGATTGGCGTTTTTTCTCTCTCTTTTGAAAATTCCTTCTTGGTTGAAAATTCATCTCTCTGGATAGAAATTTCATCATTTTTCGTAAAAAGTTCAACGGTTTGGTTAAAAATTAATCTCTTTAGGTTGAGAATCGAAGTTGTTTGTTTCAAAAGTCATGCTTTTGCATGAATTCAACTATATTTTATTTAAATTAAAATTTTTTGTTTGTTTGAAGTATGAGAACATCGTTAACCGAGCAAAGGAAAAAGGAAAGCCGGGCTCCATCGCCTCCTGGCACGACTGCTTACACACTTCAACCAAAATGACGTAAAGATCAGTGCCACTTTTGCGGATTTTTTAGTTTTTGATTTTATTTAGATTTTTTATAGTTTGAAGGTTTTTTTTAATTTCACTTCGAAGGTTGGAAGTCTCTATTGGGAGAGAGGAAGAAAGCAGACTCTGGAGATAATGATAGCTGACGCCGGTGGAATGCTTCCCCTTCCTTTAGTACTAGGCTCGCCTCTAGTTTCACTATTCGCTCCCCACTCCCCGGAAACACTGGCGTAGGTTCATAGGATCCTGAGTTAAGAAAAATATCGACTGCAAGCCCAAAATGAAAATGAATTTTTCAAATTGAAACTGTAACTATTCCAATTTTGGTTGAAAATTCAACTAATCGGTTGCCTTGTAGATAATTCGCTTTTTTATTTTCAAAATTCAACAATTTTATTGGCGCTTTTTCTCTCTCTTCAAGGAAAATTCTTTCTTGGATGAAAATTCATCTCTTTGGATAGAAATTTCATCGTTTTTGGCTAAAAGTTCAACGGTTTGGTTAAAAATTAATCTGTTTTGGTTAAAAATCAAACTTGTTTGTTTCAAAAGTCATGCTTTTTCATGAATTCAACTATATTTTATTTAAATTTAAAATTTTTGTTTGTGTGAAATATGAGGGGGACATCGTTAACCGAGTAAAGAAATAAGGAAAACCGGGCGCAGCCGTCGCCTTCTGGCACGACTGTTTACGCACTTCAACCCAAATGACATAAAGATCGGTGCCATTTTTGCGGATTTTTTAGTTTTTGATTTTATCTTGATTTTTTATAGGTTGATGTTTTTTTTTTAAATTTCACTTCGAAGTTTGGAAGTCTCTATTGGGAGAGAGGAAGAAAGCAGACTCTAATGATAATGATAGCTGACGCTGGTGGAATGCTTCCCCTTCCTTTAGTACTAAGCTCACCTCTAGTTTCGCTATTCGCTCCCCACTCCCCGGAAATACTGGCGTAGGTTCATAGGATCCTGAGTGAAGAAAAATATCGACTGCCAGCCCAAAATGAAAATTAACTTTCTAAATTGAAATTGTAACTATTCCAATTTTGGTTGAAAATTAATCGTTTTTAGTTCTAAATTTTTATGATTAAAATTTTGTTTAAAAATCAAACTGTCTTGTTGAAAATTCTATTATTTCGGTAGAAAATTCAACTATTCGGTTGCCTTGTCGATAATTCGCTTTTTTATTTTAAAAATTCAACAATTTGATTAGCGTTTTTCTCTCTCTTTAGGGAAAATTCATTCTTGGTTGAAAATTCATCTCTTTGGATAGAAATTTCATCATTTTTGGTTAAAAGTGCAACGATTTGGTTAAAAATTGATCTGTTTTGGTTAAGAATCAGACTTCTTTGTTTAAAAAGTCGTGTTTTTGCATGAATTCAACTAATTTTTATTAATATTAAAATACATTTTTTGTTTGTAACATGGGAGTACATCGTTCATCGAGCAAAGAAATAAAGAAAATCGGGCGCAGCCGTCGCCTCCTGGCACAACTGTTTACGTACTGCAACCAAAATGACATAAAGATCGAATCTATAAACCTAAGTTTTACATTTGTTCCACCTACATCTTTGGTAAAGGATATGTATCTTTCTTTGTTAACAGGGAGCAATGTAAGCTAGCCTTCGAAACTTGTGGCAAGAGCTTTTATAAAAAAGTGAGAGTCATAGCCGAATAAATTGTGGAAAACTATTGGAACTATATGAGAATTTGTATAAGTCATATTACAATCTTGATGAGAAGCACCCCTAAATTTTATGGTAAAATGGCAATGATCACGGTGTATAACATCATCAACCCCTAATGCTTTCTCACATATATGAATTTTCTATCATAAGAAGATGTGTCGCAGGCTTATTTGAATTAGTTGCGCAACTCAAATATATAGGTACAATTTCCTCTTTGTCTCTATTATCAATGTGGTCTATACCATAAATACACCGGCACACAAAAAAAAAAGTGGTCTGCCCGGCGGACTACACCGGCACATCTATATGTTTTTGGGGTCGCTGAATCCAAATCTGGTGTTCAAATACTCAATTTAGCTCGTATTTGTCAAAAAACGCAAAAATAGACGTAAAAGCGACGAAAACAGCGATTTTTCTTGTATATTTTAACAAAAAACAAAGTATTTCATGCCCGGTAAACTAAACAAGCCTATCTATATGTTTTTGTGGTCGCCGAATTCGAATCCGGGGTCCAAATAACCCAGTTGGCTTATATTTTTCCGAAAAACGCAAAAGTGAACGTAAAAATGACAAAAACAGCGACTTTTGCTGTATTTCTTGTGTAAAAATGGAACTTTTTATGTCTAGTGAACTTAATTACCATACCTTTCTAATTTTTTGGGTCGCTCAATCCAATTTTGCTGTAAAAATAACCCAATTGGATCGTAAGTTGTCTTCAAAACTCTAAATTAGCCGGAAAAATACCAAAAATGGTGATTTTTCCTTTATTTTTCAGATGGGGAAAAAATGTACGTTGTTTACTGTAGATTTCCTTTGCCTCTCACGTTTCGGGGTGTTTAATTTGCGTTAGTTCCCTTGCATTACATTAGTAGGATTTTTTCTAAATAAGTTCTATTTACTTTTAGCGTTACCCAGAAACAACGACGTGGACGTAGTAAATTCTGTTCCCTTGAGGGGCTTTATTGCCGTGAGTCCCCTTGCCTCTCACGCTGATAGGGTTCTTTTATTTTTTATTTTTCTTTATTTACCTCGTATCGAACCCTTCTGTCCTGAAAAGACCTACGTAGTGGGTTTCGCTTTCGTTTGGTACATTGATTGACTTGATCTCGTTTTAAGCTCCAACAGTAGTCAGCCATCATGTTGACATCCCAACGTCCCTGATATCGCCTTTCGGTCTCTTTTATATCCTGGTGGAAACGTCCGCCTTGCTCTTCACTGAAGTCTCCCAGATTGTCTGGAAACTTAGTATTATGCGAATGAAGAAAATGTAGCTTCAAATTATTGCAACGGGTCGAAAGGCTATATGATTGCAACAAGTATGAAGTTTGCTGCTGTCAATAATTCAACTGTCTCATTTGCCTTTTTTTGTGTGAAAATTAAACTTTTTGGTTTTAAAAGTCAACTTTTTTCTGAGACATTGGACATCTCAGCTGGAAAAATCAACTACTTTGTTGGAAATTCAACTACTTTGTTGAAAAGGCAATGCATTAAAATTCTATGCAATTTTTGTCTCTAGAAATCCCTTGAAATTTCATCCTCTACAAATTAGTTATCAAGAAGTCCGTTAAAATCTTCAGAAAAACTACAAAATTCTTTGAAATCCCTTGAAATTTTATGAATGTTTTGAATATATTTTAAAAGCATTAAAATCATTCAAAATTTTCAAATTCTTAGCAATCCCTCGAAGTAAAATTACAGTACCTTGAAAACATTTTCATTCTAAAAAATCAAGATTATAGTATAGCCAAATTATACAAAGTAAGACAAAACTTCAAGAAGAAAAATGATTTATTTTCAAAGGTTTTATAAATTGTTCACCTTAAATAGATCTACAAAATTAACTCACAACTTTTCGATAAGACACGTAGTTTTGCTTTTAACTGAAAAAAAAACAAAAAAATATTACAAGTAATAAATTTGAATTGGTGGAAAAACGACATGAGAAAATGTTTGTCGGAAAATATTTTCATCTAAAACAGAAGTCCCGGACCGAGGTTCGGAAATGTTTACAACATACATTCAGTATCAGAGAGTTCAACATAATATAGACAATCGTTTCTTTCATAATAGACTAAAAGATTTAAATTACTTTTCGCATTTCAATAAAATAACTGTTTTAAAAGAAAAAAATTTAATTCAAGGTTCTCGTGAAAAATTCAAGGAGAATTCCAGGTTTTCAAGGTCGCTGGAAACCCCGTAGGAAACTTATAAACAGGGTGTCTACTAGAAGGGTCCAAATTTCTTTTTCTCAAATATAAAATATCGCCCCCAAATTTTTTCGAATCAACAAAAAAAAAGAGTTTTCTTTTTTTAAATGATATTTAGAGGTTCCGGAAGCCCCATGAAGTTTAACACGTATTTCCCATAGTAAAAAAGACGTTTTTTTTTCTTTTTCTTTTTTAAAGATCAATTAAACAACAACTTTTAAAAATTCAAAGAAAATCCATTGAATTAATTTGAATTAAGCTAATTTAGTAGAATTCAGGGCAAATTAATAATAATTCAGGGTGAATGCCAAAAAATAATTCCAAATTTCTTCAAATCTTGAAAAACCTACTAATTTAAAACCAAAAAAGTGACTAACGATTCAATGAAAAATAAAAATAAAATAAAAAATCAAGCTGAGTTTGAAAAGCAATCAAGAGAATTAAAAACCATTAGGTACTTCAAGAGATTTCAACGAATGCACAATGATTTCAAAATTTGTTAATCGATTTCAAATATTTCAATGATTTCAAACGAATATGAAAGATTTCACAAATATTTCAAAGATATTAAACTATTTCAAAAGGTTTCAACAAATTTGAGAAGATTTCAAAAGATTGCAATGATTTCAAACGAACACAAAGGATTTCATAGACAAAGATTGAAGAAAGATTTCACAAAGATTGAAAAAAGATTTCGAAAAATTTCACAAAGATTTCAAGGATTGTAAATATTTCAAGAATTTAAAATATTTTACAAAAATTTAAACAGATTCCAAAAGATTTCACAGAATCTGCAAGATTTCACGAAAATTGTACGTACTTCAGGAGATTTCAACGCATGCACAAAGATTTCAAACGATTTCAAAGGTTTTAAACGATTCCAAATATTTCAATGATTTCAAACGAATATGAAAGATTTCACAAATATTTCAAAAAATTTCAAAAATTTGAGAAGATTTCAAAAGATGTCAATGATTTCAAACGAACACAAAAGATTTCACAAAGATTAAAGAAAGCTTTCACAAATATTTCAAAGATTTCATAAAAAATTCAAAAGATTTCAAAAAATTTCACAAAGATTTCCAGGATTTTAAAGATTTCAAATATTTTACAAAAATTTAAAAAGATTCCAAAAGATTTCACAGAATTTTCAAGTTTTCTCAAAGATTTTACGTACTTTAAGAGATCTCAACGAATTCACAAATCTTTAAAAAGTTTTCACAAAGATTTCAAGGATTGCAAAGACGACTTATGTTCGCAACAAACTAAGAATTTGTTATTTCTATAACAAACGATTATTTACTTATTTGATGTAAAAAAGGAGACCTGGAAAAACTTGATTTCTTGACCTGGAAAACCTGGAAAAGACCTTGAATTTCGTTCCTAAGAATCGCTGGAAACCCGGTATTATTTTTAAAAAATCATGGCACTATTTATCTACTATTATTCAAAAATTTTGCCACAATTGACACTAATTTGGATTTTTGAAGTGAGTCCGAGTCCTGTATGTGGCATGATTTAATTATTTATTATCTGAATTTCCAGGGTGCTGGTCTTGGTGGTGGAGGATCATGGCGTGATAATATAGGAGGACCAGGTCGTGATCTACCTCCTCGACGAGGAATGGATGATCGCGATAATCGGGATTCACGGGATTCGCGAGATGCGCGTGACTCACGAGATTCGCGCGATTCACGGGACGAACGTCCAAGAATGGGTGAAAGACGTCCTTTCAGAAATGAAGAACCATCTCGAGGTGGTGCTGGAGGTGGCGCTGGAGGTGGAGGAATGAGCAGCTGGAGGTCTGCTAGAGCCGCAGAGGCAGCGAAACAAAATCCTAGTGAAATTAAACGCGAGGATAGGTAAATTTTCTTCATTCAATCGAAAAATGTCAAGAGTTTTATTTGCGAATTGATGCGGGCATCACAGTAAGTCCCATATTCCACTTTTTCTCAAAATCCCCTATATTTCAGAATTTCAGGCCTTGGCCTCAACACACTATTGACACTATTTGACACTTTTTCAAAACGATTACACTATTTTACTACTATTACAGGGCATTTTTTAGATGACAGTTACTCCCAGTGGGACCCTGCGGTGGTTGTTAACCTTTAGTTTTTAATTATATATATAGAATGAAATATATCTACCTCCAGTCGGTGACTAGACATCAAATGAATAGAATCTTCACAGTTCACTATTTCATGTTATCCCATATTGACTTATCATTGGCTGGCGATGACGTAGTGGGGATGACTTACTGCGTGAATTTCAGAGGCCGACTTTGGCAGGTTGGAATATGTGAAAATCTTGAAAAAAGGCGGCCAAGATACAAGATAGACAGGTGGCGAACTTATCGAAGAAAGATCCTATTAAAGACGGTGCAAGTTTTCCGGTTCTGTAAGAACCAGTCCAACTTAGACAGGTGTCCAGGTTACAAAGGTGACCAACTTAGGGATACATCTTTTGAGACAAAAAATTTTGATGACATCTCCAAAATACTAACTCTCTGCGAAAATTTGAAGATTATCTGATGAGGGAACCGGTTTGATTCCGAAACGTCATTTTTATGTACAAAATGCTGAATAAATGGTCTGGAAGAAGTCGAGGAAATAAGGTTTTTCCTAAAAAATTCCCATTTATCATTTCCCAGACGTTAAATAAAGAATATCTACATCCCAAAATTTCTATTCGTGCTTTAAAAATTAACTAAGTTTGAACTCTTCGCTGCTTAAAACTTCAATACACTAACGAAGGTTGGATTTTTCTTTTATCGGACTTCAATTTATAGAATAGATTACTTGTAGCATAAGCAAACTTTTGGGCCACGTGGATTTATGAAATTTAATACCTTTTACCATTAAGGAAGATATACGATTATCAACTTCATAAAATACCATCAACAGGGGCGAATTTCTACTCAGAGTTGAATTGCTAATACCACTTTTTTTCAATCGATATTGGGCTTAATAGCTTACTTCAGATAATGCACTCTTTTTTATTGGACATGTCAATAAATGAATATTTATATATATATATATTCATTTGTAAAAAAAAATTAATAGTGATAAAAATTTCAACATCGATCACTTAACCTTTAATCGCTGCGAGGTATTAAATTTTTCAGCACTATTTGAGATGGATGGTTACAGGGCACAACGAAATCACAATGACAGGCCATTGAAGCACTCGTGTGTCCTGAGGATACAGAGCGACCCAAGGATGACAACCCTTTGCACCCATCTCGAAAGTGCGTCGACATGTTTTTGACACGCGAATATGGCTTTGAGGTTACGAACCAGGGATAGCTTCGCCCCTGTGAGGCTTCCGATCACAGGGACAATTATTTTTAACAAATATATATATATATATATATAAGTAAAAAATATTTACCGTTCATCAATCTAGTTCAATTTTGTTGCATATTCCTCTTCTGATATTTCGGCATAAGTTTGATTCAACAACAATCTTATTCATCTTCTATATTCTTTGGCCTGATATATTCTAATGTTACTTCCGCGTTTCTGTGAGTTTTTCCACCTTCTATCAAAATCTGTCAGACAATTTTTAAAAAGTTTTAAATTGACATAACGGCGGCGATTTCTTTGGGAATGTATGTAAATTCGATTCTTACGAAATCCCTAAACTTATATTTTTTGCCAATTATAATTTGTATTCGGTCTTTTGAAAGAAGAACATCCTGTGATTTTTATGTGGGCTGAAAATTTTTGTGGCCGGAAGAATTTTCTTATCCTGGAAATATAATATTCATTTTTTTCTTGAAGACGCTGCAACATATCACAAAAGCGCAAGTGTTATTGTTTGTAGATCATATTTATGAGTGCAAACATTCTTGACTTTATTCAAACAATGACAAAGAAATTTTGTGGAACTCTCAAAGATAGAAAGATAAGGATTATTCATTTCACTTTACTTTAAATTATGCATTTTGTCACACGGATTACAAAACTCATAGGGAAAATTGGCGCAAATTTGATTTTCACAGTGAAAAGAAGGATACCTCCACAAAAGTCATTGCTTTCACTTTTATCTCAAAAACAATTAAATATTTTGAAAAATAATTCCTAAAAAAATTGTAGAGTTTGTCATAATACACATTTTAGACTCTATCTACTTTTTTTCACACGGGAAAACGTTTTCGAGATAGTTGATGGTAAATATAAAAATTGAATGCACTCCTGTGTCTGTAATTATATATTATATAGTCTGATATATAATATAATATATAATATAATATATAATATAATATTATATATATATATATATATTATATTTTGATAAAAATGCATCCTGCTTGGTTGAAAATTTCACTATTTTGTTTAAAATGCAATAGATTTCAACTTGAAATTTCAGGAACATAGTACCTACAATAATATCATTTAAAAAAATGTATTCCCCTATTATTTCCTTATTTTCTTGAAAAATCACCCTATTTTCCCTGTTTTGAGAGCATTTTGGGCTGTGAAGTCTGAAATCACTTTAAAAATATTTTACATGATATATTTAACCTTAGAGTTCTAAAATGTTGAATTCTTTTCAAAATTTATATAATAAAGCCATTAGTTTGGAATAATTGTTATTATAAAAATTTGCCCGCTTCTCGGGCACATTCTCATCGCACGTTGCGCGCTCGTCTCGCAAGTTTGAGCGCACATAAGGCGCGCGACTGTTGGTTCTCGCACTTCGCTCTCGATAATATAATTATCCCTCGCTTCGCGCTCGATAGTGTATTTACCTCGCGCTGCGCGCTCGGTCTCTGTACTCTCCCCATGTTTGTGCACAGACCTTTTAAAGTTAATGGTTAAAGCATCTACAACTGTAATTTGGTGATTGCGAATTCTGTTTTGTCAAAGCTCCTTCGGCTTTAACGATCACATTCTCATCACGTGTTTTGTGCTTCGCACTCGATTTTGTCCAAAATGCAAACTTTTCTACATTAGGTTGAACACTATTATATACAATGTATATTATATATATTTCTGTACCCCAGCCTAAGATTGCTAATTCAGATATTGCAAAATGAAGTAAATTTTTTTATCATGTTAACATTAATATTTCTTTATTATTTTGCATTAAAATGTATGCTCAATTACGCTGGAAAATGTATCGTTTCAATTTGGTATTGCAAGGAACGTATTTGCATTGTCTTCTCTTTATAATTAAAAAAAGTGCTCATCCTATAAAAAAAAAAAAAAAAAACAATTTTTTTATTAAACATTTTATTGCAGCATGTGTCATTTTTCCATATATTTAATCCGCTTATTTTTAATGTTATTTTTTGCGATTTGGACCAAAAATACGCATCCTAGCGTAAAGTGGTTCTAAGAAAAATGTTATAACAAAAGTTTTCAACAAAGTTGTAGGTCATTTTTGGTTGAACAACTTTGTCTATTAATTTTTTTTCGTCTCTTGTGTGTTTTTTCCAAACATTTAATTTTGTTATATTCAATGCTATTTTTAACGATTAAAACAAAAACTAAGTTTCTAAAAAAAAAAAATTATTTATGACAAATTTTTATAGTTCCTTTTTGTGTGAGCAAATTTTGTCTATTCATTTTTTTTATATCTTGTGTCGTTTATTCAAAAATTTAATTCTTGTATTAAAAAAAAAAAAAAAATTTCTAAGATTAAAACAAAAACTACGCATGCTATCAAAAAGTGATTGCTAACAAATTTGTAGGTCTTTTTTGAATGCACAATTTTTTTCCATTCATCTTTTTACGTATCTTGCGTCGTTTTGCCAAAGATTTAATTTGTCTATTTACAATGCTACTTTTTACGAATAAAACAAAAATTACGCATTATTTTTTTGTGCGATCAAAATTCGAATTTTGATTTTTTTCATAAAATTCCAAAAGTTGTTATGAAAATATTGTAGGGTGTTCAAAAAGCAACGATTTTCTCCTCTTGACTTTTTTTTCATTTCGTGCGTTTTTTGGCGTAAAATGTTAATTTTCGTTTGTTTTTTGGAATTTTGCAAATGCTATAACTCCGGTAATTTTTTTTTATCAGAAACAGTCATTGGGATAAATTGTTTCTCTTATTGAGTACTACTAATAACCGTACATAGAATTTTCAAATATTGAAAAAAGTGGTCTCAAACATTTTCAAAATGTGCTCACTTTTTTGAATTTTTATCCAAAATGGCTGGCTAACGAACTTGACCTTCAATTTGAGACACTCAAAGAGTATACAAAAGTCCAATCCAATCTGTTAATTTTTTCGAAAGTTATCTTGCTAAGAAACTAAAAATCTACCGACAGACGTACAGGCAGACATATTCGTAAAAATCCGTTTTTAGGATTCAGGGGGTTTCAAATCGTAGGAATTTGATAAAAACGGGTGGGGGGGGGTCAAATTTTACACAAATCTAATACCATCTCAATATATTATTATTATTATTATTATTATTATATCATTAAGCCGTTTCCCTTTCGGGGTAGGCGTGAATTGCTCGGTTGTTCTCAACGGTAAATCATCCCTATGTGGATTTTTTATAAAAAAATATTTCTATATACATACATTTGAGAAATTCGGGAAGACGATTCCTTTTGTAGGGAAATAAAAAATTGAATGATACTCACTTTTTGTTTCATCAGAAAAATAGCCCCTTTTGTGGACAATGTATTTTCAACCCTCATGCTGCAAAACATCCCTACATAATTTTCAATATCATAATCATTAGGGTGGCTCAACAATATTAAAGTTCATTTTATTTGTCGGCTCACCCTCCAAAAAGCTTCCATTTGGTGAAAAAACAACTGTGAACTTTTTTTTTCATTTTTTAACAAGGGAAACAATTTTTTAGTTTTACGTACATATCGTAGGAAGTGTTCAGACAAGGGAATACAATGAAAAAGTATAGGAATGTTGTAACAACTTCTCCAGAAATTAAAAAGGCAACCCTTTTTTGAACATAAAATGTATTTTCCAACATCCTGCAGTTTCCATTGCAAATATATCATGCATTTGAAGCAAAATAATGACGAGGATTGTTCAAAAAGTATTTCTTACAAAATAGATGATATAAGGCACCCCCATTGGTGAAAAAACTACCCCTTTTGAAATTTTTAAGATAGATTTCTTATTCAATGATATAAACTTCTTTAAAAATTGGGAATAAAGACGTATGAGACATATATAAAGATACCATGTATTGTATAAATGGTAAGTAATATTCCTAAAATGGATAACCTACTCCTAATTATTAAATTTTTGCCTACATATTGTAAATTGACATCAGAAAAGGTGAGAAAATGAAAATGTACATGGAAGTGGATCATTATTAGGAATGATATCGTTTGGGGAAAAAACATTTATTCAAATCAGAATAATTTAATATCTAAATATAATTTTCGCGGTAGAACTTAATAAGTGTTTTTTTGTTTGTTTTTACAGTAAATGAAATTAAATAGATTGAAACTATTTCTTGAAAACCGTTTTTTTAGGCGCATGATATTGTTATTAATATTCGTAACATTTCTTATTCTTTCTCTGAATAAGCAATCTATGATACAACATTCAAAAGGAGTAGTTTTTGACCACTAAGGGTGCCTCATATCATCTATTTTGTAAGAAATACTTTTCGAACAATGTTCGCGATTATTTTGATTATTATGTTTTTGAACACTCCTACACTGTTTGAAATGTTTGCAATTTTAGTATACACGGGCATATTGAATTTCCTATATGTTTACTGAATTCATTACACTTTGCAACTTTAGTATATTTACGTATACTAAATTTCTTTTATGATGTTATATGTATACTAAATTTATTAAGTGTACAGTGAGTTTCTTTCACGTATATGAATTTCATAGTTACTAATTTATATATTATTTATTATTCATATTACATGCATACTAAAATTCATATACGTGTGTACTATATTCAGCTGCGCAAGTGCGTTTTGATTTACGCGAGTCGGGCAACGCGGCCGGTGGCATTTGTTTGAGTTCTTTGTAAAGCTAAAAGGTCTTCTTTCTGCGAGGATCTGCGAAGTCTTCTCTTTAAAAGGTATGCTTAATTTATTAACGTAAATGTAGCTTAACCATATAATTATTTGAAAATTGAAACTTTGTTCTTTAATTTCATTTTTCTTCTGATCATGTTTACAGATGATGAAGTCGGAACCCACACGAGACGGAACGCCTATACTGAATTTAGTATATGCGTATACTACATGCTTCCATTACATGCATACTAAATCTGGTACAGATATTTCTAACAGTGTATACTTTTTCATTTTACTTCCTTGTTTGACCACTTTCTATGAAATTTAGACCCTAATAATTATGATATTAGAAATTATGTAGGGATGTTTTGGAGTATGAGGGTTGAAAATACGTTGTTTAAAAAAGGGCACCATTTTTCTGATGAAACAGAAAGTGAGTATCATTCAGTTTTTTATTTCCCTACAAAAGGAATCATCAACCCATAAGTTCTCAAATACATATACTTTTTTTAAATAAAAGAACCACATAGGGGTGATTTACCCTCAGGAAGCAACTGTCTTGTAAAACGCTACACTCATAGAAAAATCTGTACTAGATTTAGTATACATGTGATGGAAGCAAGAATGCACAACATGAAATTGAATTTAGTATACCAGCCTACAGTAAATTTAGTATATGCATATACTGAATTTAGTATGCACGTACATGAAATTTAGTACGCATGCTGTGTGTGTGTGTATATATATATATATATATATATATACACTATTTTACACATTTAATATTATTTTATACATTTTGCAATTTTTCAAATATTAATTAACAACTTTAAATTACATACTATGAAATTGCATACTTTTTACAGCTTTTCTTAATTTCTCAGTGAAAAAAGAAAAAAGTGAAAGTAAGTTGGAAATTCCCGGGGGTGGGGGGTAACGCTGGTTTGCCCCCATTGAAGAGCCGCGCCTGCACATCCGTACACGACAGCGTGTGTACGTGTATAAATATCCAAGGTCCACGCCATTTTGTAAACTTAACCTCTCTGAAAGCTTTAAATCTGAGACTGAATTTTGTTAATTCAAGATTGATAAAAAATATAAATCATTCGCCTCTGAAAATAAGTTTTTAACTATTGCATTCAAACATAAGCAAGAATGTCATATCAATTATATAGAAACACTACACTGGGGAATACTTTGCAAGAAAGTCTCGACGAATTAATACAGGTAAGAAAACTACATTTATATTAAAAAATATACTGGAAAATATCCTCGTTCTGTAATTAATATTGGTGTGTTGTGCTATAATGTTTCAGTATGGACAGATTACACCACAGCTCGCTATTAAAGTTTTACTTCAATTTGACAAAGCCATTAACCAAGCACTTGCAACCCGGGTTAGATCCAGGCTCACATTTAAGGTATGTGTCCATAATTATGCTGTTATTATGCTAAATGTATTAGAAATTAAATGCGCAGTTAATCTAAAATCAAGCGTTATTCAATATTTATAAAAATATTTACTTTTATGACAATATACGAAATGGTTTCTCTTGCAGGCCGGCAAATTGAATACTTACAGATTTTGCGACAATGTTTGGACATTTATGTTAAACGACGTTGAATTTCGAGAAGTTCAAGAAGTTGCAGTTGTTGATAAAGTAAAAATAGTGGCATGTGATGGAAAAAGTAAGTACATGACATTTTTTTTTTTCATGCATAGCGCTCCCAAATTTATTTGAATCGACAAACAAATGCGTTAAAAAATACGGATTGCGCAAAAAAAAATAGGTTTTTGTACATTTTATTTAGAATCGAAAATATTAGGTAAACCGAGTTGAAACTCAACATTCCTCTTCACAATTAGCTATAGAATACAAATGAATAATTATTACATTCTCATTATTTTGCGAATGCGTCTGTAGCTTTAAGTCGGTTAGAATCCTAATGACTTTTTTCTGTAAAAAGATATTACCAGAGAAGAGTTATAGCATTTACAAAATTCAAAAAAAAAAACGAAAATTTTCAGCCAAACAACGCACGATATGAAAAAAAAGACAAGAGAAAAACTTTTTTTCAGCACCCTACAAGAGTGTCATCAAAAAAATTTTAATTTTCTTGAAAAATCGAAAATTCCATTATGCGGTAAAACTATAAAAGATACGAAAAAAGATGAAGAAAAAAAAATTATGCATTGAAAAAAAATCTACAAACTGTTTAATAATCACTTTTTGATAGGATATGTAGGTTTTGTTTACATTCGTAAAAAACAGCATTAAAAATAAAAAATTAAATTTTTGGACAAACGACACAAACTACGAAAAAAATAGGACAAATGTTGTTCACCCAAAAAAGAGCTACAAATTTGTTATGAATTATTTTTTGATAGAATGCGTGGTTTTTGTTATATTCGTAAAAATCAACATTGAAATTAAAAAATTTAATTTTTGGACAAACGCCACAAACTGAAAAAAAATGATTGGCAAAAGTTTCTCATCCAAAGAAGAGCTACAGACTTGGCATTAATAATTTTTTGGTAGGACACGCAGTTTGTGTTTTAATCGTAAAAAATAACATTAAAAATAAAAAAATTAAATTGTTTGGAAAACGACACAAGGTAACAGAAAATTAATAGACAAAGGTTGTTCACCCAAAAAGGATCTACAAATTTGTTATAAGAATATATTAAAAATAAAAAATTACCTTTTGGAAAAAGGACACAAGCTACAATAACATTTTATTTAACAAAATTTGTCGTCTAAATTATATCTACAAATTTGATCAAAACCACTTTACGCTAGGATTCGTATTTTTAGTCTAAATCGTAAAACCAGGGTGGCCACTCACCCGGGAGAATCGGGATAAAGCCGGGAGAAAAATATTACACCGGGAGATTTCCCGTATTTCATAATTCGCGCGTTTTGTAAGTTTGAGCAAGTGCAATTTTTAAGATTAGCACCTGCTCCCGGCGAAATCCTGCGGTTGTCCTTATGACAAACTTTTAACTACATATATATATATATATATCACTTAATACAGCTAAAAAAGCAAATTAACTATAAGAAACAAGACTTGAGCTTAAGAATTAGAAATAAGCAACCACATGTAAATAAAGCGATCAAATTGTTAGAAGCTAATTGGAAGTTTTGACGGACATCAACTAAACACGACTTTTAGAAGTAAGAAGAAATAATTATATATCACGAACATAATCAGTACGAAAGTGACATTCGACCGGGCAGGATCTCGTGAAACTCAAATAGACTTCTCCAATATTAAGGATTGTGAACAGAAAAAGAAACTGAAATACATATAGAACAGGTATAATCACACTCTTTCTTTTAGGAAACCTTTTTCAGAGCGTTCGTAAATAAAATAAAATCACGAAACCCATAAAATTATTATGAAAAATACAATCAACCACTGAAAGCAAAAATATATAACCAGAATAAATTTAAATGAGCAAGCAGTTTTTTTTCTTGTGTTCGAGAACGCGAAACGCAGTAAAAATGGATCCTCCACAAATTAAACAAATGGTTAACAAGGGATGCCGGGCGTATGGAAGAATGATAGTAGGGGCACTTGTTAAATTGAATATTAAAAGTAAAGAAGATAGCATTTCAAAACAAATTCAACACTCAAAAATCAATATTCGAACAAGAGAAACAAGAACCAAGAACCAAATCATCCAAATACCTCATTTCGGGTTGGGAAAGAGACCGGGATACGCACTTAAAAAGAGAGGCAACTTACCAATAATAATGAAAATAAAATCAACACAATTAGAAAAAACAAAAATTGAAGAAATAAAAAAACAGGTGGATCTAAGGCACAGAAAATGGGAAGAAAACATACTACGAGAAATGCGGGAATGAGTCAAGAACATGAGCGACCAGCTAAAAGCAGCGAATAAGCGTAGAAAAAACTCAAGCCGTAGAAAATTAACAAAAAAGCCGGGACAAAGCTACGAAAAAGACGCACCAAAATCCGCAGAAAAATCCGACGAAGACAACAAACTACTATTGGGCAAGAAAATAGGGAGGCACTTTTATCACTTTATTATCGGTAATGAAAACAAAGATTACACCAAAAATGTTGGAGAAGAAAAGTGAACCACGCACCTAAATTGTTGCTTTTGACCCCACTACAATTAAGAATAAAACTTCAACCAAAATTTTTTCTTACTTTATAATTTTTCCGCAACTTCTTTGTTAATAAAACCTCTGAATGACAGTTAAGACATCGGTGGTATCCCTAATTACAATTAAACTTTATTTCATGGCAGATATTATCACCACTTTCATCTTACTCTAATCTTCATTCTGCGCTATAAACTCACCTTCCGAAATAATAGTATCATACTTTCTTTCTCCCAATAAGACAAAATAAACGAATGAATTCAAATTCAACTTGAACTCTTTCGTTTAGGGGGGCATAGTTTTGTTAATCATTCAATTTTACCAACTTCAAAATTTACTCTACACTTAATATAATCATTAACAAAATAATAGCACAATACCTGATTAACAAAACAAAACTACGAACATTTAGAAGCCAGAACATAACAAAGGAGCATAAGCAAATATCTCTCCCTTCGGTTTATTAAACGAAACAGTTTTTCAAATTAGAAAGGTTGTTTCGTTTAGGGAGGCATTGAAGCGGTTCAATATAATTTCATATTACATATTTCCAAATGAAGAGGCTTAGCAAAGAGCAAGAGCAAGGGATCGCGCACATACATTTCAAAACGTTTCACAAATACTTTAAAGATTTTAAGGATTCAAAAGAATTATTAAAAACGGTGCGTACCACTAACAAGGAGATTATAAAACATTAAAAAGATTCCAAGGATTATCAAGCTTTTTAACTTTAATTTAATTAATTAAACAATAATAATTAATATTACTTTCATACAAGAAAAGAAAGAAAGCTTTTTAAATAAATTCGCTTCAAGATTTTTAGGAAAAAATTTGTTTTCAACTTATTAAAATCGTTCCCGCAGGAAAAAGATTTAATTTAGGTATTTCACAAGGTATTTTTATTATAGCTTTTTCAGTTCAAGAGAAAAGTTTTGAAATAGCTATCAGTTATTTATTCACGTTATCAAACTTCATTTAAATACATTTCTGACAATTAGGATGAGATAGGCGAAAAATAGTTAGCTATATATTTTCGGCGTCCCCACTCCTGACCCTTGCCGCATCTAGGTAAAATATCTTTCTCTTTGCCCAACCTCTCAATTATTGAATTCAATAAGTTTAAAATGAGTTAAAAAAATTAAAGGGAATTAAAAAGAATCCAGGAATTAAACTACTATAAAATCCCGTGGAATTCTCTGAAATCTGATATTTCCTGAAGTTATGGAAAATTTATTTAAATACTTTCACAGCTTTTGGAATCCGTTAAAATCATTTAAATCCTCAAAAATCTGATAAAGCCTTCAGAATCTTGTAAAATATCATAAAACCTTATAGGTTATGTAAAATCCTTCCATAAGTTCCGAAATTGTTTATACAACCACACGAATGTTGTTTAAAACCTTGTCAATCCAACTTTTTTAAATCTCTTGACAATGTCTTCTAATCTTATTAAATACCAAAAAATATTTCATATCCTTTGAAATCCCTTAAAACTTTGTAACACTCTTAAACATTCCGTACAATTTTTAAAAATACCCTCAAATTTTTTAAATCCTTTGAAATTCTTTAAAATTATTTAAATCTATTGAAAATTGCTTGGAATCTCTTCCAATCTCCTAATATCTTTGAAATTCTTTACAATCTTTTGAAATACTTGGAAAATAAATCTTTTGAAATCTTATCAAATTCCTTGAAGTTTTTTTAAGCTGTTGAAAATGCCTTGGAATCTTTAAAAATACTCAAAAATATTTCAAATTCTTTACAATTCTTTGAAATCCCTTGTAATTTTCTTAAAACACATGAAAATTTCTTGGCATTTTGCAAAATACCCTAAAATATATTATATCCTTTAAAATCCATTGAAACTTTGCAAAGTTCTTAAAAATTCCTTAGAATTTAGAAAGAAACTGTAAATTTTTGAAAATCCTTCGAATTTCCTTGAAATTATTTCAATCTATTTAAAATTCTTTGGAATCTTTCGAAATACTTTGAAATCAAATCCTTTGAAATATTTTGAAATTCCTTGCGACTTGTTTAAGCTCTTGAAAAATGCCTTTGAATCTTTGAAAATACACGAAAATATTTCAAATCCAACTTTAATACAATTTTCAACTGGAATACATGAATTTTTAAAGTAAAGTGATGAATGTTTAACCGCAATAGATTAATTTTGAATTAAAATAATGAATCTTTAACTGGAATAGATGATTTTGTAACGAAAGAGTTTACATTTCAACCAACTAGTTTTGTTTTCAACCACAACGATGAATTTTCAATATAAATTAGGAATATTTAACTAACATACTTGAATTTTCATCCAAATAGATGAATTTTCAAACAAGAAGATTAATTCTCTAACAAAAAAGACTATATTAAAAAAAGTACATGAATTGTCAACGAAATAGTTGCACCTTTAACTAAAAACGAAAAATTTTCAACCACAGTTGAATTTTCAACTAAAAAGATCAAATTTCATCCAAGAAGAGTAATTTTTAGCGGCTGTTTTTACCGAAGTTTTGGAATTATAGCTGTGAAAAATTAAGAAAAATCACTGGAGTCAACTAAATTCACTTTAGTTTTTACTTTGCACCCTTTGCATGTTGTGACAGGTGGGAGGTTATGTTTCTGCGGGCAGGCTGCCTGACGCTGCCGACAAGCAGAGGTATGAAAAGGACGTTACATTTCTGACAGTTATTCGAGTCGGTAACATCCGTTTGGCGGCGCTGAAAGCCACGGACGCAAAAGGTCAGAGTTTGAATCGTAAATTCAAGGATATTGGTAAAATGTTGACGAACATTTACTTGAAATCTACTTATTGATCTGAATAGTCAAGAAATCTTAGCAAATAACTTAAATATGTAATTTGCAGCTAAACCATAATAAATTTGAAGCAAATGCAAGTCAAAATTTTAAATTCAAAGTCTGGACTCTTACGTCTGCACCTTTCAGCGCCGCCAAACGGACCTTTCTTGCCCGAATAGAGTAGTTCATCTTTCCTAACGATTTTATTATTTAATGAATATTATAAGTATTATTATTATATCATTAAGCCGTTTCCCTTTCGGGGTAGGCGCGAATTGCTCGGTTGTAAAGTAGTGATGTGTGGATGGGTATATAGGTGAAGGGTAGATAGGTATAGAGGTTTAAGGTATAGATATTTTAGATTGATCTAGAATTCTCGTGTTACTTATTTAAATAACACGTTCATTCCGCAACATGAAATAATCAATGAGTAAACAAATAAGGCAGCATCCACAAATTACGTGAGGTTTATTTACTCTAATTGTAATTTTTAAAATCAATTTTATCGTACATTTTGAAATGAAATGAACATTGATCATTGGGTGAAAAATTATGAAATTTTATATTTTTCAAACAATGATACAGTATAAAAATGAGCAGTATATCTTGCGCGAATACAAGTATCTCTTGCATTAATATTTACTTAAAATTGGAACAGCGAGAAAAAATGCAATCTCACTCTTGTTTGCTACATTAGAAATATATTCATTCACTTTAACGTGTCACATAAATCAGAAAAATATTTGTATTGAGATTTGAGAACACGCAGATCTTCTAAACTGCCTGTTGAACGAAGAATGATCACGTGTTATATTGCTTAAACATTGGTCAAGTAAAAAGTGAAACACTACAGATTGGTATAAAATTACTCATCCGTATAGTGGAAATATTGACTCATTCGATAGAGAAAAACCACTTATTGCTGGATAAAAAATATACTAAATTATTTACGGCTCCATATATTAATCAAAAATAAAAAAATTAACCTAATGGCAATGTAAGACGAGAAAATTAAAAAAATTTAATAAAGAAACGCGATTGTGTGATATTCTAAAATGTATTGAAACAATACGAAAATCATGCTGTAAAATTCATTGTAAACAGACTAAGCCACCTACACCAACTATATCATATTTACTATTTATTGATTAAGAATGCAAAAACAGAAATCATTTGCGCATTTAATATATTTCACCTCACGTCATTTACGTTAAAAAAAATCTCACAAAAGCACTAAAGAAATAAATCAAATAAAACAGCACCCCTGCTACATGCATATAAAACAGTCGATGAGAAAAATGCACTAAATAATGAAATTATTGACTAAAATTATGAAGAAAGTAGTCAATATATTCACTCAATAGCACTAATAAAATAATCTGCTGATTTTTTTATCATTCAATAAGTGACATGTTAACATATTAATATCTCATTAGTCAAGAACTCAATTAATAATTCAGTTAGGAAATTTTCACTTATTGAGAGATGCAGAGATTAAACCAAAAAAGTTTTTTAAAATATTTACTTATTTTACCCAAAATCCAATAGAAGTATACGACTCTTTCTTTACCGATTGTGATTTTCGCCTGTTCTAATAATACTCAACAATTTTAACATCAAAATCTTTATTAAGTTTTAAGAGATTTGCAGATATATAATTCAAAATCTGTTTGCTTTCACTTGTTGAAGATTTTTAACAGAAATGTATCACTGATTTTCCAAAGAATCTTACAAAACTTATATTTCTTTGCTGTAAGTAAAAAGAATTCCTGTGCAAAATAAATGTTTGCTAGTACTTTTGTCAAACATTTGTCAATCATTTCTTATTATAAAAAAATATAACGCAAACTCTCAATTATTCTTTTTTTAACGTAGATGTATATGTAAACTCAATTACGTCTATTGTATAACTCTTCGACTTAACTACATTTACATAATTATAGAAAAATATATTTAACTTTTCGAACGAAACAAAAAAATAAAATCTAAAACGATTTTTGAACAAACGTCAAATTGAAAAAGAAATATTCTTATCTGATCCGGCTCTAAACTCCACAGAAAATCATTGGTGTGAAATTTGTTGCATTTTATTTTGAACAATGAAAATTTTCATTGTGCCTCAAATAATTAATAAGTTCTCACAGATCAAAGTTTATATAAGTCATACATTATTTCAATAGGTATTGTAGGTAATTAGTTTAAATAATAAAAACGCAGAACAGTTTCGTTCGCTTTTGTTAGTCTATTGTTGTGTTAAAAATGAAATCGCAGTAAACAACAAAATTTGAATTACGGTGAATTTTGGTCCTGAAGGTTTGTTTTAGGCTGGTTCCTTACTTTTAAGTCATCTATTTTTTTTTTCTATGATTTTTATATTCCTGGAATATTTCTTGCAGTCTTTGGGTAAAACTTACGTACCACCATTACTATTATAACTATATCTAAAATTTTCACATCATTTTTTAAATCATATTTTTTTACTTTTTATACTTATTTTAAATGATTCTTCGAAAAATAGTTTGAATAATTGGCATAAAGAAGAAACCTTTAACATTTTTTACTTCTAATATTAGTTCCAGTAAAAATAATCAAATGGCTAAAATCTATTGAAACTAAACAAATTTAATTTTTATATATCGGTGAAAAAATATTGATCTCAGGACTGAGTTGATCAGCTGGTATACTCGTTACATGGCCTTAAATAAAAATTGACAGAAAACCTATTTTATGATATTTTGATACTTCTAGAGTAGGTAACACATGAACCAGTTTGTTTATGTAAATATTAATAAAGGAGCTTCCATAAAGGATGTCACCGTTTTTTGGCGAATTTTCAACCCCCCCCCTTGTCACATTTTGTCAATGGGGTTCAATGTCCTCTGTCATAGACTGCACAATTCGGCTACCCCCCCTCCCCTTCCCTAAAACTGTGACATCCTTTATGGAAGCTTCCTTAATTGCATAAATCATGCATCTTGAAGATCATGGAGAGCTAAGCGAATTTTAAGCAACAAAAAAATTCGTGCGAAGTAAAAAAAATTACCTATAATTTGTTTGCAGAAAAATGCACGGAATTCATGAAATTCATAGTATTCGTGAAATTCAGAGAATTCGCAAAATTCAATGAACTCATGGAATTCAGAGAATTAACGAAATTCATGGAATTTGAGGAATTCACGGAGATTAAAGTTTATAAAATTATCACTATTTCAGCTTTAAGACGTTTATTTCTTACTTATAATCATTGTATGTGAATATATTTTCACTGATTTATAACAGATCCAGCATTTACATAAAACAGATGGGATGCCTTCCTTATGTAAGCACACATACAAAAAATATAGTTGAAAATAAAAAAGGTGGAGTCATCCAGAAAATCTTCTGCTTATGTTTTTCGAGTTTGAAAGAAATGAAAAAGGTTTCCTACAAATCCCCACCATCAGTTCTATGCTCGCTAAACCTCGTGCTAAGCAGTTTTTGTGAATTTGATTATATGAAAATAAAATAATTCTGGTGTTGGTTGAGGATCCAACTATTTTGTTGAGAATTTCGTTTTATGGTAATTCAACTATTTCGGTTAAAAGTTCATTCTCTTTGGTTAAATATTCTTGTATTATATTTTTTTTTGTGAATTCATTTATATTGGTTAGTAATTTAAGTTCATAAATGGCATTTAATAAGAATGGCACTGGATTAAGGTCTATTTAAATTTTTTTAGAAGGGTGGAGTGGTTAAAATGGGTCATAATATTCTATTGAATATACTGAATGAATAATTGTTTTTCTTAATAATCGTTTCGTTTAAAAGATCAAAAACACCGTTCATCAGAAAGCTTATAATTAATTAACTTTCCTGCAGAGTTTTTCTTTCAAGATTTTTTTTTCCTTCATTCAGGAGTGAGCAACTCAGCTCCACATTTTGAGGTCAAGTTGCTCACACTTCACTGAACTACTGTAAAAAATCTGCGAAAGAACAAGCCTCTTACCCCAATTTTACGATGATTTCTAATAGATATTTTCTCCCTGTAAAAAAAATTCATAAATCTCTTTTTGTCTGAATGAAATAGTTGCTGCGGAAGAAGGTCTTCCCCCTCTACCAAACGAACATTGCCACAACATTCGAGCAGGAAGTATCGTTTCTGTAATGATCAAAGGTAGAAATTATATTGAATATGGACAACTGGAGATCAGTAGCTCGACCAACTGGGATCCGCGGATTTACCACGCAGATGAAATATCACCTGACAAACTAGAACGCGTGTTTGTAAGCCTTATTACATATGATCCGTTGACAGGAAGACCAGAAGGTGATAAGATTTTACATGCAGAACTCCCACACCGCATTGTGTCACGAACAGATAAACTGAATCGAAGGTCCAGAATCTTCATATATCACGCGGGTCATTATTATTATGCAAATCTAATGACTGAATATCCAAGTAGGCCAAATCCGTATAGAAGTTTAGTCCATGTTGTCGCAGAATACAAGCCCGGTGACTATCGAGCCTTGCATGGGGTGCTACAAGTTTATGTCCCCACAAACAGAAACAGTCATACGTGGGCTCTAACAGAGTTACCAAGCTGGTGGTAGAACCAGATTATGCCAGAGTTAACATGAAAAAAATGTATCACCCAAATGTGTCTTATTACGATTTATAATTGGACAGAACAGTTATCAAATAAAAGTATTATTCTCTGTTAATGACTCTCGCTCAATTTTATTTCAGTCTCCTCTATATTTAAATACACACATGAATATATCTATATATATATATAATTAAAAACTAAAGGTTAACAACCACCGCAGGATCCCACTGGGAGCAACTGTCATCTAAAAAAATCTCGTGTCCTCGAGGAACCTACTCCAAGCAACCTAAAGTACTTTAAAAACCAGACTTCCCCGGAAAAGATGTGCGTTTTACACCTGGGGCTTTGGATTAATCTCGTGTCCTCGAGGAACTCACTCCAGAAACCTAAAGTACTGGAAAAACTAGACTTCCCCGGAGAAGATGTGTTTTTTATACCTGGGGCATTGGCTCTATCTTTTGTTCTCGAGGAACTTACTCCAGGAACCCTAAAGTACTGGAAAACTCAGACTTCCCCGGAGACTATGCATTTTTTATACCTGGGGCATTGGCTCAATGTCGTTACCTCGAGGAGCCCACAGTTGGTGCAAGCTTTTGGCGTAGGTAGCATAATTTTCTCGAAGAAGATGTTGTTCGCATGCCTGTTGCAATGGTGCGATGTTCGGACTGTGATTTTCGAGAGCACAGCTCATCACCTGAAGTGAAACTCTGTCCAAAATTAGTTTATAGAAATATTTGTAGCATTTCCGCATGGGATTCACATGTGGAATTTCCACATGGAATTTCCGTAGAACAATTTCCGTAGAATTTTTTCGCGGGGGGGGGGGGGGCTCGAAAACATTCCAAATTTGGTATCATAGTTTAGAGATGATCCTTATGAAATAAAAACAGAATTTTTTCTTACTGACCCTTTTTAACAATTTAAAAAAAATCTCAATATCAAGAAATAGTAGCCCACTTTTCATTGGAAAACGTGCATATACTGTTAAAATAAGTATTAAAAATGCCTTCATCAGTATAATATATTGATTCTCAAAATAATGAAAAAATTTTTTTTTTCGGGCAACTGAGGTCAGGATAAACCACGTCCCATACAATCATCATTTATGGCCTTCTCTTAATTAAAGTATCAAGAAGTTATCTGAAGAGATCTAAAAGCACAAAAAGTGTAGTTCTGAAAATTAGTATTCCGTTTAAAAGCCGATCGACAGATTCGTTACTTGCCGAGTGCCGAATATTCGCCTTTACCGAGTACTGAATCCCCCAATTTTCGCCAAGTAGCGAGCATACCCGAGCACAGGTATCCGGACATGCCGACATTGCAAAGTGCTGAGTAGTTTTGGGAACTGCGAATATTCACTCTTCTCTCTTCAATCGTTGTCTGCAGTAGTCGAGAGTAGGAAGCAATATGGAAGAGAATTCAGATGTTGGAGTTCATGCAGCTGCATTTTTAGTTTTGAGCAATGGTTATGAATTATTGCAAAAGAAGAAGGCTACGAGAAGAAGATGATATCACTTCAGAGGATCCGGAACAATTTTCTTTAATCATAGGAATATTTGGTTAGATTTATTCAGTACTATATTTCTTTAATTCCAGTCCAGTCGCAGATATCCTCTTCTTGGCACGTCTTGGGGTGCTTGACTGCGAAACGGAATTTACGTCATTCATCTTCTTTTTAATATCTTCCGTTGCAGAATTCTGTTTCTTCTGCAGAAAAAAAACATTCAAAGATGAATTTAAACCTAAAGGCAAGAATATTCCTGCCAAATAAAAATAACAATACTTGCTGATTAGTATTTTGGTCATCATTATAATATAAACTTACCATTATTTTCAGCGTCTGTTCCGTTGATGCTGTACTATTCGAAGCATCAATATCAGTGGATTCAACATCCAGTTCCTCATTTTCTATTTTCTCCTGATAATTAATCCCCTGAAACATTTAAAAAGAATTCAATACATGCGAATATAGTCTAATTTGTAATATAAAATCAAATTATATTTTTTAGGTTCCAAAAAATGCTAAGAAGTGGATACAAGTTGCGGAAATGTATGAGAAATTGTGGAACTTTGCTCGTTGCTTTGGCTCCTTGGATGGGAAGCATATTATCATACAGACACCGATGAACAGTGGATCAGAGTACTACAAATATAATTTAAACTTCAGCACCATACTGATGGCCCTAGTAGATGCTGACTACTGCTTCACGTTTGCGGATTGTGGTTGCCAAGGAAGAATTAGCGACGGTGCGGCTTAACGAAATATGGATCTATTCAAAAACGTTGAAAAGGACGAACTTCATTTTCCGCCTGATGACATGCTGACAGAGCGTATTAAACCAGTGCGTAAAATATTTGTTGTCGATGATGCGTTTGATTAGATAATAGATTTCTGAAACCTTACTCAGGTCAACAAGAGAAAGGTAGCAAATCACGAATAATTAATTATCGCCTATCACGAGCTTTGAAAAGATTACTATGCAGAACTTTATAACTTACCTTCACGTTTCGGAGATTTTCTCCAAAAAGTCGTATGCAGTTAAAGTACCATGTACTAACCTTCCTGAAAGCTGGCATTTCCACCTATCGACGTCATGCCACAAAAATCACTATTCCGTGAAATATGTGCGTCGTTTTTTCATTCTATAATATTGATTTTTAGTTGGCAAATTGTCGTACGCCAACAAAAACACTTGAAAGACACTTGAAAAACACTGATCTATGCATGCACACTAATGGACCGCGACTTTTTCAATTGCGCAATAATCCGAGACTGCCTGAACCCTTTTCACTTGGAATACATCATATTACGTAATATGCGCGACTGACTACTCGCGCACTCGGCCCTTCCGAGGCGAGAGTCAACCGTCTCTCGCCCTACGCGCTAAGAAACTGCGTGGGCCAGCTGTTCTAGGAATGTCGGGTGTATTTATTTATTTGTATTATTATTGATAGTATTTATTATTGATTTCAAATCACCAGCGCTTTTCGGCTGAAAAAGTGGCGACCGGCGGCGCATCGATACAAAACGGGGCAGCCAATGAACGTCGTTGATAAAAATAAACTGCCCACTCGCGGTAAGGTTGGGGCTCCCTCCAGCTTTAAAATAATTGGTCGGGTACGTTTCAAGGACCTTAAAGTAAACGGAAGTTTACTGTATTTTTAAGAATATCTTGCTATACAATTTGTCAAAACTTTCTAAATTAAACATATTAATTGAATCCCTAGAGGCAGTGGTTTTTAAAATTGCGAAATATTTGAATAGCTGCTTACTATGAAAAATTGAGCCTGGAAAATGCTTCTAAATAATATTAGTATTATAATTCATACATTTCATTGAAATACAATCTTTTTAATTTATTCCTCACTCAAAATCATTATAAACTATGACATTAAAAATTAAAATTCCAAAATAAGAAGAATTTAAAACAGATGTAATTCGTGATGAACTTACGTTTTCGATTATTTCCACGCATATTTTCCAGGATTATAATTTTCTCCTTCGGCATATTTTCCTGGATTTTCATTTTCTATTCCGGCATATTTTTCTATTCAGGAGAGTGAAGAACCAAGCCTCATTTCGTAAACAAAAATCGCAGGATTATATGCAGGATCAAAAAAGTGTTTGTCACATTCCTCAGCGTGTCAATTAAAAAAAAAAAAGGATAAGTAGCAAGAAAAAGGAATATCGCTGACGAAATGACGTTAGGTACTCAATAGAATTTTTAACCTTCTTGGAATTTACGTTAAAATTTTTTTAATTCATCATAAATTATTTGGAACTTAAGCGGGAGTTCGGTCAAAATCATCACCCTTTTCAACTTTCGCTGTGTATGGAGGGGGGGGGGGATAAGAGTTGATATAAAACGTTAATGTGTAACTACCAAAGATCACACTTTCATTTTATATTATGGTATAGTTTCCCTTAGAAGATTGTTTAAATTGTTGGAAATTATCTTGAATTATTTTGAATTCATCATTCATTTTTTGGAATAATTTATAATAAAAGTGAGATGGGGACCCCTTTCCGTTTTTTGGGAGGGAGGATACAGCTAAGTAAATAAAATATAATATACATCTGACACAAAGATCACTGTTTAATTTTCTATTGATTACAAAAAAAAAGGGAAAATTACTTGAAAACATGCGACCATCTCTTAAAATAGAAGCGGGAATAAGGGTTCTTTTCGTGGGACGCCTATATATTATCAATAAATATTGAATATTCTATAAAAGGAGAGTCATAATTGGTTATAAAATAATTTTTAACAACATAAAAGAACATTTCATATTAATACATAATATTATAATTATAATTAATAAATAGAAATATAATTGAAATACAATGTTATTCATTTGTTCCTAAGGTGAACAGACTTTATTATCGTATTTCAATTAAGAATAAGAACAATGTACACTTGGAAAACTATAAATACTTTTAAAGCCGACACCAGAAGCAAATATCAATATAAAAAAACGTATGTCAAAAATACGATAAACAATCAAAACTACTTTAATAAATGTAATAACAAAATAATGTATGAAAAGAAAAATAATCAATAGAGAACTTCAATATAATATATATATATATATATATATAGATAGAGTCAATTGTCCGAAACGAGATGTGCCAAATTTTCTGGAACTACGATTTTCGGACAGTAGTCTCCGTTGCACAAGTAAGGGGTAACTCGCTTAGCGCAATGGTGGGGGTATACTTAGATGGTCAGCGGGTGCGAGTCGGGCGATGACCGACTGTTCACTCTCCTCTACCCGCCACATGCCATTACTCCCCCCCTCCCAACCCCGGAGAGGTCAAGTTATGTTCGATTACTCTACTGTGGCCGCTTGCATGCCCCCGCCCCTACCCTGAATAGGCTGAGGACTGTGACCGTTCACTTTCCTGTGACCGTTCACTTTCCTGTGACCGCTGGAACGACTTCCCTACCCCATCCCCCTAATCGCTAGAAAAGAAATAGGGCTCTGACCGTCACTTTTCTATGACCAGGCATAAGCCAAACCACCCTCTACCCACACACTTGCCCTGAAGAGAGTGAGAGCTGTGACCGCTTTCACGTCATTCCTGCTGCACCCTTTCCAATATTATATAAAAATGTTTAAAGCTGCGGCCTATCACTGTCCTATGACTGTTCACATGATATTCCTGCCCCCACCGAAACAAGAAATATTTTTTGCAGCACACACCTTAAAAGTTGACGTTTGCATGCTTCTAAATGGTGCCTAAAGCACCTTATTTGAGCAGACTGTGTGCGAAACAATTTTCGAGCATGCGCAGTTTAAAGATGGCTTACTTTAGACATTGGTGAAAAGGCTGCTCATGCGCACTTTCGAGATGAGGGACTTCAGATACTGGTGTTGGTATCTTCTTGAAATAAATTTAGATTTAACTTGAACAAATCTTTTAATGATTAAAATTTTGGTCTTAGGGTTTGAAGCTGTTTTCGTTCGTCGTACGAAAGGCCATAAGCGTCATCATTTGGCACAGAAAAAGGGCATAAGCGCCAAATTTTTTTTTCATACAATTTTCTTGACATAATTTTTTTTCAACAAATTTTTGTTTTCAAACGTTTTTTTCAACAAATTCTTTTTTCAGAAAATTTTTTTCAAACATTTTTTTCAGTAAATTTTGGTTTGAAATATTTGTTTCACAAAATTTATTTCTTCAAAAACTTTTTTCAACCAAATTTTTTCAAACAATTTTTTTTCAAACAAATTTTATTACAAAATTTAAAAATCTTTTCTTTTAAGATTCTGTTAAGACTTATTATCGTCTTAATAGGCTACGAAACCCTTTCTTGTAGGGGCTCGGCGCCTACTTTGACGAATTTTTTCGTTTTGTGGCAGTAGACGGTGGGGGGGGGAGGTCCTAACTCCACTCTATGCAATGTAAAATTAGTATTTTTCGTTAACTCCTCTTGACACAACTTTTTCGGACGGGCTTTGCAAAACATAGCGTCCCAAGTGCGAATTGCCGGAACTGAACACACGGCCCAGGCTTGGTTCAATTTCGGCAGCCAAAGATCGGCTAATGTTATTGGGCCAATATCGGCCCAGTGTTGCGCCCGTACTGAGTGCCTATATTGGCTATTCAAATTTGTCGATCTACCGCCGAAGCTTGGCCCAGTGATGGCACATTACTGAACCAAGTGTCACTTTTATCACGGAAAAGCATGTTTTATGAGGAAAAGCCAGAGATCGGCCCAGACGCGTCGCATTACTGTTCCAAACTGGACCAAGTGTTACTTTTACCACGGCAAACCATGTTTTAAGAGGAAGAGCTTTTTTTTAAGAAAAAAATTATAAGTTCTATCTTTATGTAAAATTGCAAATGTTCAGAAAAAATTACATCTTATGTCAATCTTAAACGTTGTAAAATGGTCTAAAACATCTAAAAACCAAACCTTACACGAAAGTTTAAATAAATTTGTTATTCAAAAATTTTCGAAGTTCACGATCAAACTTCCAAGTTTCGTCGTTGAAAATGTTTAATTTTCATAAAAAATTACATTTCCTGTCATTGTAGAAAGTTGTAAAGTAGTCTAAAACGTAAAAAAAACGAAATATTACACGAAGAAAAATTGTAATCGATATAAATTATTTATTTAAACATTATTTTATTGATATTTCTGTTAACAGTTCCTATATTTTACATTTACATAACGTCATATAATAATAAATATTTAATTGCTGTAGCTTATGAGGATGGCTTTGTCATCGAGTTTCGACTCGTTGCTAGGCAACAGATTTAGGTATGGATGTAGGTTCGATACCCCGTGGCGTTATAAATTTTATTTGTAATATAATATTTAAAAATGTAATATATGTATTCACTCTACACCAGGACCCATTAATATTCAATGTCAAAATGGTGGTGGGGATGCGACAAAGTTGAGCAGGGCCGTCGCGCTGCTGATTGGAACCATGAAAAGTTGTCAAAAATTCCAAACACTGTTCCATTTCATTTGTTTAAATTTTGATAACGATATAATGGAACAAAGCGAAACAGTGTTAGGTAAGTTACTTTTTTTTTGAGTAACTGGTCACAGTTACGTTACTTAGCGGAAAATAGTAACTAGTTACAGTTACTAGATAAAGCAACTTCAAGTTACCTACATGTTACTTTTTCCACCTCCTTATTTTTGTAGTTTAAAAATCAAAATAACTAAGATGATAACTCATAAAATCTTAATTTAAAAAAAATAGTCATTAATTGAAGCAAGATTTTTGAGTCATATTTTTCAACCAAACATTTATATTTTTACCCATAAAATATGAAATTTTTTTTACCGAAAAAAATTAATTTTCAAGCCAAAAGAACGAATGTTCAACAGAAAGATTACTTTTCAGCCAAATTTGGACTTTTTACCAAAATAGTTAAATTTGTAGCAAAATAAATTAATTTTTTAACAAATGGTTGAACTTTCATACAGAATTAATTTTCGACAAAAAAGTTAATTTTCAACAAAATAGTTGAATTTTCTACCATTTTCAAACTCAAAAGACGAATTTCCTAATAAAGAGTTAAATTCCCAACAAAAAATTTGGACTTTTTACCAAAATACTTATAATTTTAACAAAATACATGATTTTTCAACCAAATGCTTTAATTTTCATACTAAAAATATTAATTTTCATCAAAAAAGTTAGTTTTCAACCAAATACTTGAATTTTCTACTATTTTCAAGCCAAAAAAACTAATCTAATTTAAAACACAATGCTTTTGATCTCAAATTAAAATCTGTTTTGGTTTAAATAATATCAACATTTATATTTTTCGTTGAAAATTCATCTGAATTCGTTGAAAAGTAACTTGCTTATGAGAAAATCATATTTTCAGTTTGAAAATGCAACTGTTTTGTACAAAACTCGTCTTTGCTTTTTTTTGTGTGCAAAATACGCCAAACGCAGAACTTAAAGGACAAACGCCGACATGGGTTGGCATCATCACGCCGCATGTTAACAGAGAACGGACGTAGAGTTGTAAATCGTTAATATTACCTCGAGAACATAACCTAGAATATTCTCTCCAATTTAAAATTATCGAGAATTGTACAACTCTAACTGGACGAGCTTAACGTGAAGTTGCGTACCGAGCGTAGCTTCGGCTCCCTCCTTGCGGAGAACTCCTGTAACTTTGCAAGGAAACATGCGCGCAGTGCTCCGCAACGACGGAGCCGAAACTACGCCCGGTGCGCAACTTCACGTTACGCTTATCCTCCCTCTACACGTGAATGAATAAATGTACAATAAATAAATAATCAGTTCATTATTTATTTTTGGGTGCTCCAACATTTTAGGTACTATATTTTCTAAAGAAATGATTTCGAATACAATTCGATGACTAAAATTGTGAAAAATGTTTCAATGAACAAAATGAGCTATTGTTTATTATTATTGGATGAAAAATAAGATTTTTTACTAAAATTAAAGAAAAAACAAAATGTTCAATATAATCATTGCCACGCAGATAATTATAAACCTAACCCAAATTATTTCTTAGACATGCATTGCAGCCTCTACTCAAATGCATTAAAATTAATTTTTGTTCCATTTTTCCTGCTTCACTTATCGTGCGTATTAAATTCAAAACAATCCAATGTACTACATGCAAACTAGTAATTGTATTGAATGAAATATACAGAATATAGATGAATGAACATATGCATAGAACGTAGATTTTTTTTTGCTTAAAAATTAATTTTTTCGTGTAAAAAAATTTCATATTTTTTGGGTAAGAATACAAATGTTTGGATGAGAAATATGACTGACAAATCTTACTTCAACTAATGCCTATTTCTTTTCAGTTAACTTGAAGTTACTTTATCTAGTAACTGTACTTACTTTCTTCGGCCAAGTAGCGTAACTGTAACCAGTTAATCAAAAAAGGCCCTTACCCAACACTGTTTCGTTTTGTTTCAGTTGTGCGCGTTTAGCGTTCTTTACCAAATAAATAATAGAAATATTCTAGTCTACAGAGATTATGACGTATATGATTCGTGTGTTGTTTGATGTTTTCTTTCTTCGCGTTTGTTTTCCATTATATCGTTATCAAAATTTAAACAAATGAAATGGAACCGTGTGCTTGATTGTCAGCAGCTTTGACTTGTTCAATGTATGATTCAAGATCCTCAGTTCTTGAGCGAACTTTCGAACCCTGATCGTGAACGGCCTGCCAGATGTTATGTAGTCAATCACACATTATAAATATTATATTATATATATATATTTATATAATTTTTTGACATTTCAGTAATTAATGTAGGCTTTTGGTTTTGACTTTTCAGTAAAATGTAGTGGTTTGGCATAATAATTATAATAATAAATTTATAAATATATGAACACTATATTTAAAAACTTTCATACGGAACCTTGAATTCACTTTGGGATTTTAAAGTCGAAATTTTAAAACCATCCCTACTCTTATGGAGAAACCTCCAAAAAATTTTTGTGTTCGAAGTTCATTTTCCGAATAAAATGATGAAGAAAAAAACTTAATTTACATTGAGAAAAAAAGTATTATTAATATCTTCTTCTTTTTTTCAGCTAAATTAATTTCGAAAACTGTGAATATTTTGGTAGAAACGAAGTCGACATGAATTGTAAGTGTTCAGAAATAATTTTTTCAGCTCCGTCATTTTATTTCTTAAAGAGGAAGTTTTGTTTAAAAAATACTCCAAATTATTTGTTTTTAGCACACATCACCTTTATTTTCAAAATACCCGAACCAAAAATGAAGGAAAAAGGTATGGGTGAATTCTTTGCAAATTCATTTCTTTTATAATCCATGATATAAGAAAAAATTGTGAAAGAGCTTGAACCGATTATATGATTATAGTTTATAGGTTATGGGTACTTCGTAAAATTCTTTGCATATAATAAATTATGCGAATGTAAAAAAAATATATCTAAGTAATGAGCTGAAGTAATGAACGTCGCATTATTTTTTTCTGTATAAAATTTGTATAGAAAGTCTGATAAAGAATATTTCTGATTCCGCGGAATATAATATGCGTTAAGCTCAAAAAACATATATAATCATGTACAAAATAGTTCTATGAAAATAGATATTTCTTTCAGCAAAACATCATGTTCGCTCTTGCTTCAAAAAAACATATCCTTGTCTGAGATTAATATGTATGTAGAATGATTCATTTCATGCTCTGAATGCAAGGAAATATTTTTTGAACGGAGACTGCCGAACCTTCAATTGTACAAAATATTCTTCAAATTAGAAAAACGGTACAATAGTTGCTAGTATACCAAAATGCTGATTGAAAAAAATATTTTATTTGGACGAATCATATATGTACTTATTTCAAATATAGATTTCTTCACTTGAATGAAATATTCCTTTCACACTAAACCCTTTACTGTATTTATCAAAACAAACATTTCTTTAAAATAGATAAATTAATATTTAGATGAATAAATTACGTCATTCAAATAATGCAAAGTTGCACGGGTTTTGTTGCCTTTCAAAAATATTTCATAAAATTGGGTAAATAATTTCGGTGGCTCAAAGAAAAGGAGTCAAAGAAATGCATTCCTTTGGATTCAAAATTTTTGTTTTCAGTGTATGTATGTATATTTATCTGAACAAGATAACTTTCGAAAGAATTGACCTATTGAATTGGCCTTTGGTATACCTGTTTAGTCTTGTCAATGAAAGGTCAAGTTCGTTAGCCAGCCATTTTGGATAAAAATTCAAGAAGTGAGCGCATTTTGAAAATTTTTGAGGCCATGTCTTTTCAAAATTTAAAAATTATATGTGCGGCTGTTCATAGTATTCAAAAATTGAAACAATTCATTTTCATGACATTTTTCGATAAAATAGAAATTTTCAGGCATACAGCATTTTCAAAATCCAAAAGAGGAAACGAAAATTAACATTTTCAGCCAAACTACGCATGACACGAAAAAAAGTCTAGGCGGAAAAAGTGTTTCCTTTTGCACGCCCTACAGGTTTATAATCACGACTTTTTGAATTTTCTTGAAAAATCGAAAATTCTCATTTTTAATTGCACAAAAAACAATGAAAAATCCAAAATTTAATTCCGCGGTCAGATTATGCAAGATACGACAAATGATGATTCAAAACAAATTGTGCACTGCAAAAAGATCAACAAATTTGTTATTGGTCACTTTTTGATAGGAAGTGTAGTTTCTGTTTTATTCGCAAAAAATAACATTAATAGTGAAAAAATCGGCCCGTGCAGTGGACACATTCTCATCAAAACTTTGATTATTTCATTTTTTTTTCATCTTGCGTGTGGGTTTTCGAAATATTTAATTCATAATATTCTACAAAGATTGGTAGCTCTAAAAAAGTATCCAGAGGTGAAACCTTCATCTCCAACTGTCCCGTCTGCCACGTAAGGTCATCCGCAGCTAGTGACCTGACTAAAAGAAACAGTGTTGAACGATGTTGTCTCGCGTAAATTTCCCGCTCTTGGTTACCTTCTAGGACAGAAGGACCAGAAGTGGATGACGTACACGTTCCAGTTGCGTCGGGATTAGTTGCTTTGAGGAACCATGATCGTAGCTTCTGGAGCCTACAACTTCTCATATAAAAAATTTTTTACAAAGAATTTTAATTTTAACCTTCAAGAAGTCAATTTTTTCAAATAAGTCGTAAAAGTCACACGATCCTAGCCCGGTATCTTTTCTCAAAGATTTTCCTTTTCAATATGTTTACATACTGAGCGCAGTTTCATTTGAAAAAAAAAAAAAAACAATTTTTTATGTTTGAACAGGATTTAGACTAACATGAAGTCTATAGTGGTTTTATTTTAAAAGTCAACTAAGGTACGCATCTTTTTAGATCTTGCGTGTTCAAGTACGTTAGAATATTTGATTTGATTTGGAGAGAACAAAATAAACCACACGTATTTTATCATATTATTGTTTGTTCTTTATTTCACATTGACTTTCGTCTGTAGTTTTAAATGATTCGAAGAACTTTCCTGTTCAGCAATTTTTTTGTTACATGTATAGTTTATAACCAATTAAAACCAATGCCTTTCATTTTCTATGAAAATTTTATAATTCTGTCTTCGAAGGACAATCTTGAAATTAATAACGTTGTCATCTCACGTACATGTGAGATAACGACTACTTATGTATATATTTGTACTCTGATGATGCAATAGAATATTCTATAGTTACATTTGTTGACCCACTTATTCACTGAAGCATTAACCCGTTTTTCCTCTACATTGCGAAAAGGAAGATGGTCTGTACTTTCGTTTTCACTCTGGCGATCATCTTTAATTCTATTGGTGAATATACTAATATAATATGTCTATCATTTTTATTATGTTTATATCATATATGCATAAATACGGCCTTTTCTCAGGCCTGTGGAGCGAACATAAAGTCTTCCTTTCCAGCTTATATTCATACTAGACCATTATACGCGCGCGCAAACTTGGGTCATTTACCCAATTTTTGAATAACTATTTATTTGTTAAAAGTTTTTGACCACTTAAATTCTTACTGAAGTTAGATTCTGAAAGAATGTATTCAGTGAATCCATGTAACGTGGACTCATTTAATTTACGATTACTATTATTAACAGTAAAATGCGAGACATCATTTGAAGATTGCATGTGCACGATTTAACGAACGTGATCAATTCTTAAATAAATAAATATCAATAATAATTAATATAAAATTTAAATACCAATAATGTGTCTTTGAAAATTTATCATGTTATTATTAGATGGAGATCTAAGAAAATTTGCAGAATATATTATGAAGGAAGGCGGCGTGTTGGTGCTAATGTAGACATGAAAATGTCCAAAAAATAAATTATGATAGCTCAAATACAAGTGATACTTTATGACCATATTTATAAACAACGCATCAAAATATATTGATAAATCATTCAAATATATTGTTGTTGCACTTTTAGGTTATGCAATCTAATATTGTGAAAACACTTAATTTTTGTACAATGCCATTTGCGAATACATTCACGGGGATTTTTGTGAATCAGGGCATCAAAATACTACATCGCCAAATCATTAAAACATTGATTCCTATCATTTTAAAAATTATATTTCAATCCGATACTCAGTTCACGATATAAAAATAATTAGACATGTATTTGCATTGGAAGGTTTAAATAATTTTTACGTTATATTTTTTTGAACTTTTTTTCCGAAAATATGATTTATTACTAAACTTTCACACTAATTCAAGAAAATAAAATAAAAATTTGAGCAGAAAAATAACAGCGTATTAAAATACATTGCTAAATAATCAAAACATATGTACATATAATTTTGAAAATTAATTCAAATATTCTCTGATATCTCCAAATTTCAATAACATTCAAGCAATGGTTTCGGAAAGGTCGAGAATTAAAAAAAAATAATAATAAGCCAACCTAAATTCAATATTGCGTAACTTCCATAATCTCATATTTTTACATTCTCATCCAGAGAAGGTGTTAGATTTGTGTAAAATTTGACCCCCCCCCCCCCCGGTTTTTGTCAAATGTTCCTTGGAAGTCGTTTTCTAATTTCTTCTCTTCTTCTGTTCTGATTTTATCTTTACTTTCCTTGACTAGTCGTTTAGCGTTCCTCTTTTTGTGCCTGTAATCATTTTGAAGCCTATTTATCTCCTCATCGATAAGACCTGTGATGTTTAACGTTCTCTCGTACGCTTTTTTCTATTCTTCTTTAACTGCTTTAATTTCATCATTCCACCATGCACAACCAGATTTTCTACCTCAAACCGCTGCACCACATACTTCAATCGCAGTTTTAACAATGATATCCCGTAACATAGTCCACGCGCCCTCTATATCCATATTGCTTCTAAGCGCCTTCCAAGTTGCCTCATCTATGCATTCGTTGATCTTATTCCGGAAGTCTATACGCACTTCCGGTTTCTGTAAATTTTCAGTCTTGATTCGCGTTTGTTTCGTTTTTGTTGTTTTCTTTCTCCTCCATCCCCGCCCTAAATTTATTTTGGTAAAAGGTGAAAAGGTAAAATGATCAGTATTGAATTCGGATCCTCTCATGACTCTTGTATCTTTAACTAGATCCCTTAGCCTTTCACCCGCAATAACAAAGTCGATCATACTGCAATTATTTCCTTTACACCAGGTGTACGTGTGGATTATTTTATGTTGAAACCAAATTTTTGTGATGAATAGGTTCTTTTCTAAGCATAAGCTAACTAACTTTTCCCCGTTGTAATTCTTTCTTGGATCCCCAAATTTACCTAGAACCCTTTCTGGATCTGTATCTTGACGTTGGACGCCGAATCATTCGTTCATATCTCCTAGCAAAATTATTCTTTCACCTTGATCGCAAGTACTAATGGTATCATTTAAAGTGTCCCAGAAGGCGTCTTTGACTTCCCTCGGGTCACTATCAACTGAGGCATAGCACGCTACGATGAATAATCTTCTGATTCTTACCTTCATTCTAGACCACAACAATCTGGGAGATACAAACTCATGAACTTTGAAATGCTGTCTTGCTTTTTCATTCATAATTAAACCAACCTCTTGACTACCATGTGATTCGCTACCTACTCCTGACGAGATTTCAGCACCGCCTTTCAATGCCCCATTTTTTATGTTTCTACATTCACGACCCTTTTTCTTCGTCGCAGGTACACATAAAATATCTAGTTTCCTTACGTGCATAGTTTATCGTAGTTCTCTTATCTTGAGATCATTCAATCCTCTGGCATTCCAAACACACAGTCTCCATTAATCGCCTAAAACTCGACCTTTACGTTTACCGTATGTATGCATTTCGTCAATCAAAGTTTCAGTCCATGCCGAGGCTACTTTACTGTTTGTATTATTCATGGTTGAAATTGTACTCCCAACTACCACCTTTATGCTTGTATTTTGTTTTGCGAGTCGAAAATCATATCCGAGTTAAGAAGTGATTCGTCGTACGGTGGAGAGTCATTGTCGTAAAGTCAGTCTCACCAAAACTTCTGTTACTGCGGGAGGGGGGGGGGAAGGAAAGGAAACCGAGAGTCGCAATTGATTGATTTTTTATGCTGAGAAGGTCACCAGTCTTCAGCAGCGTTGTATTAGATAGGAGTTCAAATGTTCACATCTGCCAATTTCTGGCCTAGCTCTAGGCAGGGAACCAAAACCTCTTTTTTTTAATAGTTATTATTACGAAATTCAGTGAAAATCATTAAATTAATTCCTTTTTTAATTAATTAATTAATTAATTTCATTCAAACTACTAAAATCAATTGACAATTTCCTCGAATATATAAAAACAATTTCAAATCAGTATAAATGAGTATTTTGAAATAAGGAAAAAATAGTAATGAGTTTTAGTAAAAAATATCAAGCCTCGCCCCCCTCCCCCTCATCATGATATGAGACGCGTAAAAGTCTAAATTTTTATAAGAAAAAAAATATTTGAAGTTTTTAGCTTAAAAAATTTTATCTGATCCCGAGATTCACATAAATTGGTATAATCTACTCACCTGGCAAAGTAGACTCCAACACATTCTATTTTATTTCCGATTTTCAGGTTACACTTGAGTTGCACGGTTAGAAATCATTTTTGAAATCGTCTGTACTCAGAACCACAATTTATGGAAATTGTTAAACTTTGGAATTTCATATTTTGTTTCTTTCCCAAATTCTGGGAGACCCGACCTTCCTCTTCACAAGCACGCCCGCGACTGATTTTGAGAATAAAGGGTACCCATGTGTCAAGGGTCAAAAATTGCCAACCAGAAAATTCTGATACTTTTAACCAGAATTTATAGTAAGGGCATATTTAACACTCTATTCTAGTTGAATTAACTAGAATTCTGGTTGGTTCAACTAGAATTTTTTTGAGGGCATATATACAATTTCCATCCATTTTTTCTGGTTGCCATAGCTCACTCTTTTTATCGTCAACATATTTCACTTTTCTAAATATTAAATAACAAATCGCACTGACGCCACACGCGACCATCTAGAATTCTGGATTCTAGAATTTTCATGTTTTCGAGTTCGCAGTTTCGCACGCGTTGACTTGCGGCCATGATGTGGCTGGCGAACAACTGCGAATAGTGTTTGCAAGTTTTCTGCGAACGCAGCTCCGAACATAAACTCCATAAGAAGTCCCGCTACGACTCTTTAACTCCGAATTGAGCATGTGTTAAGATTTTGTTTCTGTGCGGTGTGAATTAATTATATTCACTCTGAATGCACTTCAGAACCTTTTGCTCACTCTATTTTACTCTGGAGAAAAAAATGCAGAGTTGAAAATGTATTCGATACTGAGCCGGTTTTATACTCTCCGAAAAATTGTACTCCCAACTCCGCTAGCCATTTACTCCTCAAAATGAGTGAATAAAACATTTTTGTCAGTGATAGATTTTAAAATTTTAATTATTCGTGTCCCATAAGTAAAATATTTTCAATAATAATAATAATAATAATAATAAAAATTATGGGCCCCAGTGGGGATATTCACATAACAACCTTCCCAGTAAAAAACGTTGAATAGATATAACGCGAAAACAAATTCTGGTTAGATTTGGTGTATTCGCTTTGCAGCCATTATCGAATTGGACCTTTACATTCAATTCTGCAATGCATTAGCCTCTATTCGGCCGAGTTTATTTGAGGAAATGAAGGGAAATTGTACGTTTTTCAGGGTAAAAATGAGTGTAATTATGAAAAATAAAGTTGCCCGAATACATTCGTGCGGTTTGGGCGAGCGATATTAATTATTTAACTGAACGGAGTTACCAACTGTCGGCAATGATGTTACCATTTACTCACCGCGTCCATCGCCCTACATCTTGCAGAATCGAGTCTGTCAAGTCATGTGTATTTCCGCATTGGAGTCAAACTTTGGTTAATTTCACTCCGTTCAGTTAAATAATTAATATCGCTCGTCCAAACCGCACGAATGTATTTCGGCAACTTTATTTTTCATAATTATACTCATTGCTACCCTGACAAACTTATAATTTCCCTTCATTTCATAAAATAAACTCGGCCGAATAGAGCCTCATGCATTGAAGAATCGAATTGAAAGGTCCAATTCGATAATGGCAGCAAATCGAATACACCAAACCTAACTTGAATTCGTTTTCGCGTTAAATCTATTCAACTTTTTTTACTGGGAAGTTCTGTGTGCATGAGTTTCGGATTTTTCGTGTTTTGTATGGCTTTTTCAAAAAATAAAATATCTTTCTGCACAAGTATTTTTGATATTTATCAATATAATAATATGATTTTGCAAATAATAGCCTATACAAGTTTTGCGATATTGCAACATTTCTTACAACGCATCCATTCCTTAAGAAGAACCCAACAAAATCAAGTAGACTTTTTTAAGCGTTTTTATTTTTTATTTTCAAAATATCAGAAACAAACATTGAGGGCAAAGAGCCCTCAATGTTTATGACGGCTGTGAATTGCCTATTCTGGACACACCTCTGCATGCATGCACCCGCGTACGCATGCATTTTCAAGCGGTCATGCCATTCTCCAATAAATCTTGTAATATTTGAGTAACTGGCTAGTAATATTAAACACGAGAAGAAAATTACTAAAAGATTACTAAATATTACTAGATTTATCAGTGGTTTGAATAACCATTTGCAAGTGCATGCTTACGCGCGTGCATGCCTGCAGAGGTGCAAAAATACCCTTACAATCACCAATTAAAATGTACAATTGACTATTCTTTTATGATCTGGAGAACTAAGCGTTTTTAACCACACAAGAAAATAGCTATAACGACTACGATGGTCTGTAAATTTTGCAGAAAACTTGTCAAGGTGTTCGGATATGGCAATTGCAGGGTTGCAGCCTCAAGAATTTATGATTTCGTGACCTAGGGTCGTCTTAGAGGAGCGGCGCGGCGGCTAATGTGGCGCGTTCGAGTTTTCGAATATTAACGCATTTTCTGCTTGTGGAGGTAGTTTCAAAACCCGAAAAAGCTTTAAATTTAAATTTATCATCATGAATCATCGTGAAAGTATTAAATCTATTATCAATTTAAATTCTATCATTAAAAAATATATTTTCTTTTCAGCTTGGGTCCATTAGTCAATAAAGTGAAAGAGTATCAAGTGGAGACGATTGTTGATGCTCTCTGCGCTAACATGGTATCAGACAAAGAACAGTTACGAGACATTTCAAGTATTGGACTTAAGACCGTCATCTCCGAGCTGCCCTTGGGTTCAAATGCCCTAGCTGCAAACGTTTGCAAAAGGATCACTGGCCGATTGAGTAACGCTATAGAGAAGGTATTAACCTATTTCAATTGTTATTTCTTCATGGCAATTCGAGATTTAACCCATTAACTGCGGCATACGAGAAAAGTCATCCTATTTGAACGTTTCCTCGACCGCAAATGGGTTGATTGATTTAATATAAATTACAAACAATAATTTTACAGCAAGAAGATGTGCCAGTACAACTTGAAGCCCTTGACATTGTGGCAGATTTACTTTCCCGATTTGGCTCGCTTTTGGTTACCTTCCATTCAGTTATCTTAGCTGCTTTACTGCCACAACTTTCTTCTCCACGCCAAGCGGTTCGCAAGCGTACAATTGTAGCTTTAAGTCATCTTCTGACTTCTAGCAATAGTCAGCTTTACAACAAACTTCTGGACCATCTTATCGAAGTTCTTTCTACCAATAAAGTCAGAAATGTTACCCGCACCTACATTCAGTGCGTCGCTGCAATTTGGTAAATACATTCCTTCTTAATTAATTTAAAAACATGAATTAGATAGTTGTCATGCAGTATCCAGAGTTTTGTTTGTCACAGAAAATTACTTTTTTTCGCTGAATTACTTTAAAGGACTCCGTACTACAAAAACTATCCCTAATCTATCCAAGCCCTTTTGGGAAATTTTAAAATTACCGTTGGGGACTTGGGCATCAAAAATTTGCCCCTGCACGTATTTAGTTCGTATTAATACCAAAGATGGGCACCAATGTAATATAAAATTTCTTCAAAGGATAACCTTGAAATTTCATTTCTTGGGGAGTTATAGAGGTCGAAAGTAATATAAAAAAGTTATTCTTTTCGAAAACGGCTATATTAATTTTTACAATCGAAATATATATCTTAGTCACCAATAATACTACATACTTACAAAAAAATGTGAATTTAAATAAATACAAAATAGGGGTAAAAAATGTTTTCAATCTTAAACATTTTTTGTCAGGTTATGTTTCATAGATACACTTATATTTTTTTAAATCCTTCGATTGTCTACTTTAACATATATTTTACCCAAACATTTTTTCGTAGGCTTACTTCATAGCTTGAAAAAAATCTTGCGCGAGGCGCCGCGCGTGTATAGCGCGTAGCTTAACCGATGATCAGAATCATTTCAATTGGTGACGCCGAAAGCGACGGTTTGAATGTAAAATTTGTGCATTTTAGATCCCCGTGGGGTTACAATGTTAAAAAAGTGGTCTTAAGAGAAATACAAAACGTATGTCAATTCTTTATTTAAATTTTATTTGTGCCCGATAATAAAAGAAAAGTAGGTTTTGTGTGACGCAAGAGTAAAGAATAAGTGAAATGTTGTGTTTTCCTAATTTTATAGAAGTTTCTCCCCGGTAACATCCATCGACGGAGATAGATCGTGAAGAAAGACCTCTCGTGTATTACAGGTAAAAGGAAATATATATTTATGAAAAAATGATAATAATATGAGTTTGCAATTGAATTTTCAAATAAAAAAGTCAATGTTTTTCTCATTTTCCAGAAACAAAAATTAAGACGCGTTCTCACACTCGAAGTGCTACAAATATATTACGTGCTTTTGAATAAAATCGGTTCCGAATCTGAAATTAAAGATGATCTGAGTGAAACCGAAACAGAAAATTTTCTCGAAGATGAGAGTTTTCATGAAGCGGAAGAAGAAGTTGATGACGGAGAGGATGAAGAAAGAACCTTGTGCCATGACCATACGGCAAAACTGTGTCAATCATGCGCATAGTAAAATGTTCGAAACTACATTTTTTTTACAATTTTCATGATATGAAATAATTATACTTTTTTGAAACCGATCATTATTTTGCCTTTAGCTGATTCAAATCTAAGGCTCAAACCGACGATGGATCAAAAGACCAAAAGACGCTTGCATCAACTGAACAAGAAGATTGGATGGGCAAGACACATAAGAAGCCATAGAAACACGAGAGCTTGCATGAAAAAATGCATGGACGTGAAGGAAGCTAGAGTAGTATGCCAGTACAGAAAAGTTTGGCGACAAATAGTTTATAAAAAGATTGTGAGTAGAGTGAATGACGCCTGAAACAATGACCGTGGATACTAATGGGCCCAAGTGGGGAACTACACATAATAATTTTGTGAGGCTCTCCACGTCGGGTGATCGCTAGAGAGATTGATCAGCAACCTGGGTCGGAGCAGTGTTGCGGAATGAACGTGTCATTCAAATAAATAACACGAGAATTCTAGATCAATCTACAATATCTATACCTTACAGTCTTACACCTATATACCAATCTATCCTATACCTATATACCCATCCACACATTCCTACTTTCCAACGGAGCAATTCACGCCTACCCCGAAAGGGAAACGGCTTATTGGTATAATAATAATGACCTACATCTGATGGTATGATTTGCAAAAATAGACAAAAACGCGACTTTTGGCACTTTAACCTCATATATTTCGAAAATTTTACACGATAAAAAAACTTCGCTTCCGAATTATGTTTCAGTGATCAAAAATCTACAGGATACGATACGTCTCATCCATGTTGCAATTATAATGTCAACCATTGCTATTAACGCTTTTAAATAAAAATTGTACAATTTTCTAAATTTTTTATTTAAAAATACAATTTTGAAAGTGTCTATTTGTTTGGAATTAAAAGTAGTGAACCACACCAGAAAACAATCAGACAATTCTCATTAGGCTATAAGCCTTTCACGAAAAAGTTTCCACCCTATTAATGTATGATGATAGTAAACTCCCTGCTAAAAGTTTTGGTAGACTGATATTTTTCAAACATTTTTCATAGGTATCATACCTTTAATCAAATTTCTAACAAAATTTATATCAAATTTTTAAAAACTTATATATATATATATCTGTGTCGATTAACCTTTATTTGAATCATTTTCGATCATTCTGTAGGGAAATATCTGTAAAAAAACAGGGGTTTTAGACCATTTTTTTACATTCAAAGGCAAAATTCTGCATTTTAAGACAATATAATTTAAAAGTTTTCACAAAATTGTATTAAAGATATATGACAGCCATTTAAAATGTTTGAAAAACCTTAATGCACCCAAACCTTCAGCGGAGAGTATATGGATTCTCGTATTGCAAGACAATGAAGAGGTCAAAACTCTTTAGAAAAAAGCCATACTCATTTATTTTCGACTCATAAAAGAACCACCACCTTCAAAAGTGTTTATACTGGGAAAAATTGCAAGGAGAAAAAAATTTCTGGCGAAGATGAGGTTGGATGCGAAAAGGGCAAGGACCTTGAATGAGTCTTTTCGCTTGAATGGTCACCTTCAATAATTCCTTACCGTGCTGTAGTACTGACGCAGACATTTCGTTAACAATTATATTATATTTAACTGCTTTCGTGACAATGACTCACATCAGCCAATCGCGCAAGGCGCGGATAACATACGATGTAGTAACCGCTGAAGCCAGCAACAGCAACCTAAACCTTTAGCCCACTGTCTGTAAAGAATCTAGGTGGTGCAGGAGGAAAGAAGTTGTTGGAGAAGGACGAAGAGGACGAGAGAAGTGGTGGATGACGGGAAGAATGAAGAGGAGAGGCGGTGGACAAGGATGTAAATCATAATATGTAAATCCGTGTGATTTCGTCTGGCTCTCGCCGTGGCTGGCGCTCCAAACTGACGGTCGTTTCGCGAGAATTCGAGAAGATCTCCTAGGGGCCTGTTTCGCAAAACAACGCAAATCCACAATTGGCGCTTTCTTACTTTCCCACGCAATCGTCGCGAGTTATACTTATCCTTAATTGCTGCACGGAAATACCTTTTAGCACAACTACCAAAATGAATTGCCAATTATTCAACAGGTGTTTTATCCACACATTTGGTGTGTTAGGTCTAAACAATATAACCTAATAGAATATTTTTCATCTCATTTTTTGGTTAACCAATTGTTCAAGTTATATCTTTTCTTGGAATGAAAATGTTCTGGTTCAATTTTGTTTCAGCAAATTTGTCACAGTTTTTTGGTTCAAAATGAAATTATTTTTTTTCTGTGCTCGAGGCGACGATGGGAAAGTCATTTATGATATAAAAGGAGTCACAATGGGCAATAAGGGAGATAAGTGATATATATATATATATATATATATATATATATATATATTCGGGACGTCCTTTGGTACGTCCTTTTGTACGTCCTTTAGTACGTCCATTTATAAGTACTTTTGAACGTCCTTTTATACGTACTTTTTTACGTCCTGTTTTTCGTCCACTTTTTTAAGTGGGTTCCCAAAAATGTCTATTGCACAAGTAAATATTTTTTTATAAATACTCAGAAATTGTATAAAATTCAATCGTGGTCTTCATTTCGATTCAAAGAGTAGGATTTTATATTGATTATATGATTTTTAAAAATTTTTGAGGACAATTTTCTATATTTGGCAAAAATTTGAACTCAAGATTTAAAGATGCTCATTTAGCTGAAAAGACCTTTTACTTTGAAGCTAAATATTCATTGACTCGTTCATTAAAATAATTTCAGCGTAGAACTGATTCGACGCGAAGTTTTCTAATCTTTCAATTAAATTCTACTTAATTAAGGAAATGTACCCAAACTGTATGTCGGTAGTGTAATTCGCAAAATTCGCATTTTATATACATCGAATGTTATCAATATAATATTTTTTGCATTTTGTTCACTATTTTCAATTTAATCTTCAAATTTTTAACCATAATAACAACTTAGGTATCAGTGATTCTGAAATAATTTTCATGCGTGCATTTCTTATCGTTTTTTCACATCGACACGTTCACGTCATAGCATAACCTCAGTTTTTCAAAAACTCTTAATTCCTCCTAGCATTTCTCCTAGCTGGGGATTTCTACACTCTAGTAGAACATACCAAATTTTTAATTCTCCTACAAAAACGTACTAATAATTAAATAAGCCCTAGTAGCAAAGTCTGACTTGTATGACAGAGGCCAGAGTCTGGCTCAGCATCTGCTCCCTCTACTGTCCGTCCAAAAAGTTTAGGCAGCTCGATTTTTGTGCAGATTTTCATGAAAATGTAAAAAAAAAAATTCAAAAAATATGAGACAAAATGCATCTTGCAGTTGGAGGTTTTGCCAATACTGACACGAAGTTTTTAAATTTTCAGATGATTAGCGATTATTTCCGGGCGAGTGAAATGTGAAAAGGCATAATAATAATCCTATGATCATTTCAGAATACTCAACTTTGAATGGCTGTATATGTCACTGAAAAAAATTATGAAAAATCTGTCAAAAATATATTGGGTTCGTTGATCCTTTCTGTACCCAGTGGTGATATTTAGAGTCGAAAATAATTATTGGTTATGAGTTATTGACAAAAGAGTGGGGAGGTGTCATCTCCGGAACTAAGGAACGTAAAGAAATGATTTTGGAAGCAAATTACACATTTTTGGCTTCTGACAATGTTGTGCGTATTGCCAATGAGCAAAAAGTTAAAAAAAATTAGTTAAAAAATTTAAAAATGATTTCCTTCTTGGAAAAATACAAAAGACTTTATGATAATCGAGGTATATTCTCCTAGAAAGGGCTGAAATGTAGTGCAAAACTATTACAGAAACCTATTTTGTACCATCTTACGTTTTTTTAATTTTGTCTGGTGTATATCATGACCAGTCTAGGCTAGGATCTGCTATACCAGACTATGAAGCCAGAACAGCACGCCAAAGCGGAACCAGCCGGGCGCCAGGCTGCGAACAGATTCTTCTTTTTCTGGCGCCCAGCTGACGCTAGTCTGCAGTTATCTTGCTACTAGGGAGTACTCTCGCTAGAAGTACTTTAGCATAACTTGGGTAGCCTCTTTAGGGATTTGAGGAGATATATTTATTTTTTATTTTTATGTCATATGTATATACATTTAACGGATTTTCAGTGATCTAATAGGGTTTCGATGATTTAACGTAATTTTAAGAGATTTCAAAACATACTAAAGTATATCAATGGATTTTAGAGTATTTCATAAGATTGCAATGAATTTTTAGGGATTTAAAAGATCTCAAGGGATCTCATAATATTTTGAAATATTTCATGGAATTTCCAAGATTTTAATCAATTATAAGAGATTTTGAGGGATTTGAAGACTATAAGCGATTTGAAGAATTTCAAAAGATTTCACGGAATCTCAAAGAATTTTATGGGATTTTCACAGATTTCAAAAATGGTTAACTCCTTCAATATATATTTATTCCACGTATATATATGAAATATTTCTTAATGAATAAGAAATAAAACAAATAAGTGCACAATGTGTATAATAACGTAGTTATTCTTCGTGAATAAATTAATTTGGTCATACGGTCATATAAAAGGCAATGGATTCAGATGTCGTAAATAATAATTTTGTGAAAAATCTCGATTTTCTCATACTTCGAGTAAACATATAATAAAGAAACAAATGAAAATGCAAAAATCGCTGACAAAGATGCTCTTGGAAATTCAGCGCACTTCAATTTAAAACAAAAATAATTGAAGATCGGGGCAAAATTGAAGGTTGTAGACTGTTTTGAACGAAAAAAATGCGCTTTCTCCCACAGTGCGGTGTATCTGGGCATGCTATCGTGTGCACTTCAACATTTCTATTATGGCTGCAAATATTAACCGATTTTAATGAATCTTTTTTTCACTTTCTTGAAATTATGTGAATAAACTATTTCTGCTTATTGAAATTGAATCACGCAATGCTTTCATAATTTCAGTTTTTTCAACCGGCCTGCATCTCATAACAATGAAAGGGTGATTCGTTTCGGGTAATTCTATGGGCTCCCAAGTCTCCGCTCGCGCTATGGGGAGTCTGCCTAAACAATTTGACGGGGTTCGATTGGGCAGGCCCTGAAAATACACACTCAGCTAGTACTCAGCATCACTGCATTTTTTTCTATTTTTCTTTTTGTTTGTAACGTCAAATATAAACAATTTTTCAAAAAAAAAACGAATCTAGCCGGCAGAACAGACCAATATTCAGATGAGGTATGCAAACTATCAGACAAAAATGTTCAACCGTGCGGCCGGAAACAGGAATCCCGTTTTATAATGCTGATAAATCCCCTTAATAACTCGAATCCTGAAATAAAGAGACCTGTACTGGAGTCTTCCCATCACGTGGTGGGCAGATGTCAAAAATTGTAATATAATCGATTTAGAGTACAATAAGAATTAGTATAAAATAATTATAAGGTCTCTTATGGCTTTATAACCTGTCACTCGTAAGTTAATTCCTTAGGGGGCTGTAGGCTCACGCTCGGACTTCCTCGCCTGGGTTCGAGAACGTTCGAGCCTCAGGTACCTCGCTTTGTCTGATGAGAGAGGGAAAGCGTAAGAGAGGCTAAGCGGATGCTACTTTCCACAAATTCTTTAATTTCTAAGGAATTTATGAACGTCTTATTTTCGAGGACCCTTTTGACAGGAAATACTCGTTTTTACCAGGATTTCTATCTTCCGACTTTCGCAGCCAATTCGAGCAGTACAACTCCTCTTATTGTCTGTAGATCGCTAAGATACAAATTTTTAGTTTTCTCAACTAACGTCCCAACACTATGTTGACCTGAGGCTTCGGTACAACCTCTGCCTTGCTCAATAATGTTCTTGAAACGATGGTCGAGATGCGAGTGACTATTTCTTGTCAACAGAAAGTTTTAAGTACAATTCTCTCAAAATGATCGAAAATCATGAGTCTCAAAGAACGCGCACGAAAAGAGAACTCTTCAATTTTTCACCACAGGAGTCGAGGATCGCAATTCCCAAAGGAGAATAACTCTTTATAAACAGTCTTTAGCGATAAAATCACTGCCATGACTCTCTTAGGAGTTTTGTCACAATTGGAATGAGTGAAGAATATGGCAAGGAAGAGAGGATTGACCGTCAGTCCTTCCCACAAGGTTTTTATCCTGAGATCTCGGCCATTGGTGGCACAAGATTCCAAAATGCCGTTTTTCGGCCGGGAAATGCTTTTTATGCTCGCTAACCCACTTTCCCCCCCCCCCCTATCCCTCTCCCCCTCCCTCCCTCCCTCTCTCTCTCTCCTTCCCTTACGCAATATCGTTGCGTGTGAGTTCGCGGGCCTGCGCTCTGAGGTTTCTTCTGTGTGATGAAATTTCGCATGTGCATTCCACAGGAGTTATTTCTCTTGCCTACCCTCAGGAGACCTTTTGTAACTCGCAGGTTACAATATATATACATATAATTAAAAACTAAAGGCTAACAACCACCGCAGGGTCCCACTGGGAACAAGTGCCATCTAAAAAATGACATCGGCTACCAGTAGGACCACGGTAAATCCCATTCATGGCCACGTCGCACAGCCATGAGATGGGTCGTCACAGGACACGACGAAATCACAACGACAGGTCGGCGAAATTCTCGTGTATTTTGAGGACACGAAGCGACCCAAGGATGACAGCTTTCTGCATTCATTTCGCAAGTGCCGTGGCATATTTATGGCACGCGGGTATGGCTTTAAGGTTACGAACCAGTGATAGTTTCGCACTTCCGAGAGCACCTATCACAAGGACAATTACTCGTACCGAATATTTTGGGTACAGTATTTTTGCATTTCTTATCAGCGACTCACTCAAAGGACCACGTTTAATCGCACTTACCCATAGTTCACGTCTTCTTTTAAGGACTGTGGCTAAAATTTCAAAGCCGTTTTTTTTAGAAAACGGCTGAGAAGCGCATCTAATGGCTTTGTTAAATTTCATCTCTAGTGATGCTCTTTCATCACCAAAAGTATGGGCCAAATCTAAATTCCATGAGCAGTGGCGTCTCCTTGTAAAATAAATTGAAATGATTTCAAATATGGCGAAATTCACAACGTTTTAAATCCAAATGAATGTCGTTTCCTTCAGTTTACGTTTCAATTCACATGAACATCAAATATTTGCGTCTCACTTCAATCCTTCCGTTAAGTATAATTATCAACATTTTAATCCAGAATAATTTTTCTTGCTCAAAGTGCATTCTAGGCAATTCCAAACAATTCCTCCTACGGTCAAATTCAAAACACTTTGAAATCAGACGAATGTCCTTTTTTGTCGTATTTGAAATAAATTAAATTTATTTCAATACGCACCTTCTTGCCGGGTTGACGACAGGCAAAAGCCATTCTGGGCTATACGCACAGGATGATCAGAGCCAGGGAAATCTTGAAGTTACCTAAGAAAGATCTAAGGATAATGATTCAGATGATCACGGGGCACAGAAATCTGAACTATCACAAGCAAAGAATGGGATTCAATCCCACGACACTAGTCACTAGGATCTGCCTATAAACTAATTTTTTGATAAGCGTTTTCACGCCTTTTTCATTGGTCGTCACCATTTAAAACAAAAATATATATTTGACCTTTTTTCGTAAAAAGTTTTATTTTTTTTATTTTGTTTGAACTATAAAGAAAGCTTAGGCTTTTTCCTTTAAGAAACATGAGATTTAAAAGTGGTTTTTAAATTTTTTATTGACAAAAAAAAGTTTTAAGGAGGAACATGCGGCACTTCGAGATCATAATAATATCTGAAAAAGAGGTTTAAATACGTTGTTATAAAATATAAAAAAGCTTACTTATTTCGTGAGAATGCCACAATACTACATATATTGCCCTACTAATTGCAAATTATATTAAATACTAAAAAAAACCTCACATTTGTCATTGTTTCAACCGCCATTTTTTCAAACAAACTACACTATGTCAAATGCGAATGAAGAAGAAATACTGTTTCACTTTTAGAATGCGGTAATTGTGCACAAAAATATTTACACAATTGCCCTTTACTTCTATAAATTTAATTAAATATGATTATTGAAGTTTTTATTAACACGAAAAAATCATGGTTAGTTTTGGCAATTTAACAAAAGTTCGAAGCAATTTGATTCAGGGCATATTCTAACGGGTAGTTCTGTCGAATTTTGCAACTCTAAACAAAAAATGGGTAGTCCTAAAAGTAGAAATTAGCAGTCGCTGAAAAGAAGGAAGATGGAAAAATATGAAGGCGGGAAAGAAAAATTAAGGGAAAAAAGAGAGAAAAGGAAGCGTTGAGAAATGAGATCGAGGAAAAGAAAAATACAGCTGCGTGCAGAGCGTCATCTAACGCCGCACAACCTAAATCACGGAACGTTTACTGATCGTTTATTGATAAGATAATTTAATGTTATTGGAAACGAATAGCTATATAGCTATATGTATGTATACACATATGACTGCCTGAAAACTGTTACATTACTGCATTTCAGTTTTTTTTTTTTTTTTTTCGTAGATAGACATTCGGGTAGTTCTAAAATTTCCTTAGAATAATGCCCTGATTTGATTTCATTTTTGTGTCATATCATGTTGGTGCGCCTGTTAGAATTTAAAGTATTCAATGTGTTAGTTTCCTACCAACTTAGCAACTTCATGCGACCTTGCCAAATTGCACGTCAAATTTCGTCAAAAAGTTGATCTACACCACTTCAACATTATTTATTATATATTAATCGGCGGTGAGTTTTCACTTGTTTATTTTTTTCCCGACACTAAGAAGGTTGATTCCTCAACTTAATCAGTTTTTCAATTGAATTTCTTGAATTTTAGAATAGAAGTCTCCGATTCATATTATTCTGTTAGGACAGCTTCATAAAAAAGAAAGCTCATTTAATAGCTTATATGTTCTGCACAAGATACAGAAAACTGCCGTTTATTTTAAGATCCTTGAAACGTACCCGACCAATTATTTTAAAGCTGGAGGGGGCCCCACCCTTAACGCGAGTGGGCAGTTTATTTTTAAACTAGAACGGGTTTAGCTGGAATGAAAAGACAAATTTTTCACGAAATCTTTTTGCAAGAAAGTTTCCTCTATTATGTTGCTTCGTTTTGAAAAATGTTACATACATTTTTGAATCAATCACTTATGCATTTATTATATTTCAAAACAATGCACACATGCTGCCTTATGTAAATTTCAAATTTCTATCCACAAGGGATTTCAGGCTTTGGCCGCCGCGGGCGCTGCTTGTCATATCCGGTAAATATCAAGGTCATGTCCGTACCCAATAGCGCTTCTATCGATGAGATCAGGGTCTTCCGGGATGCCATTAAGTTTTCCTCGCTTCAAATTAACCTTCGCATATTTTTCTAACCCAAACTGCATTCCAATATGTTGAGTTTACTCTTTGACAATCTCTAGAGCTACATTTAGATGCTCTTTATTTTTAGTATGGATCTTGAGATCAGCCATGTAAAATACATGAGTGACCTTATGCTTCCGATACCCGGGTTTGCCGCAGAAGTACACTTCGGAATGGCGAAGTGCGAGAGATAGTGGCAATAGTGTGAGGGAAAACAGGAGAGGGCTCATGATATCGCCCTGTAAGACACCTCTCTGAAAGTTGACGTTGTTAGTTGTCACACGAAGTTTTCTAGATGAGATAGTAATTCTGGTTTTCCAAAGTGGCATTTATCTTTCTATGCACTTCACGATGTGTGGATAAATCTTTAATATTTCCAACAGACAGATGATAAGTCTATGGGAGGTTGAATCGAAAGCTTCCCGATAGTCAATCGAGGCTACCGAAAGGTAGCGCTGGTAGGATGCTGCGTCTTTGCAGACACATTTATAGATGAACAGGTTCTCCCGACATCTTGTAACGCCTTTCTTTGAGCCGCGTGTTTCATGCATCTCTCGTCACACTGGTCCGGTTGTCCGAAGAATCCTATCATTTAGGATAGCTGCGAAGATGTTATGCAGCGTGTTCAAACAAGTTATTGGCCTGTAATTCTTTGCGTCAGAGAAGTTGCTCATCTTCGGGAGCAGCACTGTGCGTCCTTCCACAAACCACTCGGAAAATGACTTTACCGACTTTAGATATGAAGTGAATATGCGGGTCAGTTGCTGCTGCGTTAACGTAAACTTCTTCCACCAGAAGGTCTTGATACCACCTGGTCTCTAAGGGGAATAGTTCTTCATGCCTCCTAATACTTTTTTCACCTGCTGGGTAGTCATAGGTGGGCATTCCACCTCAGGTGTTATAAGGGCAGTTTTGGCTCCTTGAAGCTATTCATGTTTTTTAATTTTTCTTTCAGTGGGTGCTGGACTTCGTAGAGTTCTCTTCAAAATGCTTCGCCCCCCTCTGGTTTGGTCAGGTGATCGACAGCAACTCAAGGGTCTTGGAAGAGTCGAGATGGGTCAGACAAAAACTGTTGATTTTCTCTGACCGACCTTCGCTTCGCTCTAGACTTCTCCTAGAGTCAGATAGTACCTGTATTCTGTCAACAATATGCTGTCTGACGGTCAGCAGGTTTGACTTGTTGAGTGTGTGATGACGGATCCACAGTTCGCAAACTGTCGCCTTGACAGAAACCTGGATGTTGATATTCCTCCTAGTCATAAAGCATCGTTCTTCCTTTATTGGATGCTTGCCCGTGTTTGGTCTCAGTGCCACCTCTCTTACTCGGTTGCCAGCTTGTTCTGACTGCCGTTGAGTAGGCACTCCGCTCATATAATCCCTTTCCTGGAGTTCCTCGGCATGGTTTCGCAAACGTTGATGTGCAAAGTGCGAGAGCTCTGGGTGTTTCTCGCACCATAGAGCATGCAGTCGCGCCATTTATCGCACTGACTCTATCTTGACAACCGCAGAGATTCACTGGGAGCAGGTGCTAATCTGAAAACTTGCACCCGCTCCCAGCGAAATTGCCGTAAAATTTCAGCTGTAACCACGTCTTACGACCGTGAGGTAGGTGGTTACAGTCTGCGCCGAATTCAATACGATGATCCGGCAAAAGTCTGGTGTAGGCTGAGGACACGGAGCGACCCAAGTACGACCGCCTTCTGCATTTACCTCGCAAGTGTCTCAGCATTTTCTTGACACGCAGGGATGCTTTTTAGGCTATTAACCAGTGAAACCTTGGCACATCCAAGAGTGCCGATGATCAAGACGATTAGCTTAACAGAATATTCCGGGTATAACCGTCGCAACTCCCTTATAAGGTCTTTATACCCACATTCTCAAAGAATTTGATCACAATAAATCAAGAAATGCACATTATTCCACAGATTTTTACATTATCGAGAGTATATCTAAAAAATTCCTAAATCATGCGATTAATTTTAATGATATTTCACTGAATTTTATAACAACATTTCAACACTTCTTCAAAGAATTTCATTACAAGAAATCAAGAATTGCACTGTATTCCACGGATTTGTACATTATCGAGAGTATATCCGAAAAATTCTTAAATCATGGGACTAATTATAATGATTTTTCACTGCATTTTTCAATAATATTTCAACACATTCTCAAAGAATTTGATCACAATAAATCAAGAAATGCACATTATTCCACAGATTTTTACATTATCGAGAGTATGTCCGAAAAATTCTTAAATCATGGGATTGGTTATAATGATTTTTCACCGAATTTTATAAGGGTATTTGAACACTTTTTCTAAAAATCTGATTACAATTAGTCAAGAATTGCACAGTATTCCGCAGATTTGTACATTATCGGGAGTATATCCGAAAAATTCTTAAATCAAGCCATTAATTATAATGATTTTTGACTGAATTTTATAATCATAGTTCAACTCTTTTTCCAAGAGTTTGATTACAATAAATCAAGAATCACACAGTATTTCACGGATTTTTACATTATCGAGAGTTTATACAAAAAATTCCTAAATCATGGGATTAATTTTAATGATATTTCACTGAATTTTATAACAACGTTTCAACACTTCATCAAAGAATTTCATCACAAGAAATCAAGAATTTCACTGTATTCCACTGATTTGTACATTATCGAGAGTATATCCGAAAAATTCCTTAATCATGGGATTAATTATAATGATTTTTCCACCGAATTTTATAATGATATCTGAACACTTTTTCAAATAATTTGAATACAATAAGTCCAGAATTGCAGAGTATTCCGCAGATTTGTACATTATCGAGAGTATGTCTGAAAAATTCTTAACATGGGATTAGTTATAGTGATTTTTCACTAAATTTGATAATAACATTTCAACACTTTTTCAAAGAATTTGATTAAAATAAATCAAGAATTGCACATTATTTCACAAATTTTTACATTATCGAGCGTATATCCGAAAAATTCTTAAATCATGAGATAAGTTATAATGATTTTTGACTGAATCTTATAATCATAGTTCAACTCTTTTTCCAAGAATTTGATTACAATAAATCAAGAATTACACAGTATACCACGGATTTTTACATCATCGAGAGTATATCCGAAAAATTCTTGAATCATGGGATTAATAATAATGATTTTTTATCGAATTTTATAATGATATTTGAACACTTTTTCGAAGAATTTGATTAAAATAAGTTAAGAATTGCATAGTATTCCGCAGATTTGTACATTATCGAGAGTACACCCGAAAAATTCTTAAATCATGGCATTAATTATATTGATTGTTGACTGAATTTTATAATCATATTTCAACACTTTTTACAAGAATTTGATTACAATAAATCAAGAATTGCACAGTATTCCACAGATTTTTGCATAATCGAGAGAATATCCGAAAAATTCCTAAATGATGGGATTAATTTTAATGATTTTTCACCGAATTTTATAATAATACTTTAATACTTTTCCCAAAAATTTGATACAATAAATCAAGAATTGCACAGTATTCCGCAGATTTTTACATTATCGAGAGTATATCCGAAAAATTCCTTAATCATGGGATTAATTATAATGATTTTTCACCGAATTTAATAATGATATTTAAACACTTTTTCAAAGAACTTGATCACAATAAATCAAGAATTGCACATTATTCCACAAATTTTCACATCATCGAGTGTATATCCAAAAAATTCTTAAATCGTGGGATAAGTTATAATGATTTTTCACTGAATTTCATAATAATATTTCAACACTTTCACAAAGAATTTGATTACTACGAATTAAGAATTGCACAGTATTCCACAGATTTTTATATTGTCGACAGTGGAGAAAAAAGAAAACAACAAAGACGAAACAAACGCGAATCAAGATTGGAAATTTACAGAAACCAGAAGTGCGTATAGATTTTCAGAATAATATAAATGAACGCATAGATGAGGCAACTTGGTAGGCGCTTAGATGCGATAAAGATGTAGGGGGCGCGTGGACTATGTTACGGGATATCATTATCAAAACTGCGATTGAAGTATGTGGTACGGCGGCTGTAGGAAGAATTTCTATAAAGTATGATAAATTTTGTCAAATTTCGAAAATTCCCATAAATCTCCGCGAATTTCATAAACTTTTATAAGCTTTTCAAATTTGTAGAAATTTTTTTCAACATGTCTTTCGGGTTCACTTTGAAAACAGGGCAAGCTACAACATTTTTGTGCAGAGAAAAAAAAGCGCATATAAATTTTTCACAAGAATATGTACTTTTGTAAGTGAAAATTCGAAACTTGTTTCTAAGGTCTCCAGCGACCAATGCCATTCAGAAAAAGCAATTTATTGGCAGTTGTGAAGTGTATTTTTTTTTATCACAACAATCCTTTCTAAGTTCAAAAAATTAATATGTACTCACTTGTATGATCATTATTTTGAGAGAAGAGGTCTAGTGCTTGCATTTGCATCTCAAGCTGACCCAATTGCATTGGCTGAGCTGCTCCTGTGTCTCGTTGTGGCATATCCACATCTGTAAAATATAATAAAGGGATTTTCATTAGAGAATTTTTTCAGCGAACCCCACAAATTTGCTACTAATCCTCAAGATAGCCCAAATTTAATCCCAAAGTCAGTTAATGCTAACAAAACCAAAGTTCGAAGTTTAGATAAAGTCAATATATTTTGAGGATCTAGAAGCCCTGAATTATTTGTTTTTAGAGTATTATGTTATTTCCACTTCACATTGCTTATTGACAAATGTGCAAACAGAAAACTTGGAATGTTATTTCTACGTTAGATTTGATGAAAAGTGAATATATTAACTGATAAAGGTTAAAAACATAAGATTTTTTTCTTATGCTTCTTCAATATGAACAGATCAATTCAAAAAAGGTAAGAAAAGTCTTAAAAATTATTTGTATTTATATTTTTGTCAGGTGTGTAATTTACAACAAAAAAATCCATGAGGCACTTTCTGCCGATTGTCTATTTCTCGGCATTCTCCACGATGTAAAAAAGAGCAAGCGATGTTTTGTCCATTTAACGTGTGTATATTATACAAAAACTTGCGCCATTCTATGCGTTTTTATAAACTAATGCAAAAACAACAAAAACTACTTTTTTAAGATTTTATTTAGGCTAATCACAGGTTTATTGACAGAAAAAATATTCAGCAACAATTTTATCTGCCATTTCAGATCATCAATTGCATATTTCATTATTTTTAAAAAGCATATTTCGAACGCTTGATATAATTTCAACAAAAAAAAACTTGACCTATACTTTTATCTATAATTTTCGTATTTCTTCCAAGAATATCCATTATTCACTTTTATTTTCAAATCACCTTATTCCATTCACTTTTTTCAAGTAACTTGGAAAAAATATCAAGAACAAAAAACACATTAGAAACGTCCATCGTTATAATTAGTTATAGCATTTTTCAAAACAAATATCCCCGATATTGGATCCGTCATTTCGAATTCGTAACTTTCGACGCAAAATTCAAAATAGGACTCTAAAACCCCTTTTTATCAAGCTTCGGATAAATATGAAAAAAATTACTAACTTTGGCTGTAATTTTGGATCCGTTATTTTTAGTTTTCAACTTTTGATATTAAATTTAAGATAGGCGACACCAAAACTCCCCTTATTCCAAGTTTCATGCAAATGCGTGCCAATTTAAGAATTTTGGCCGAGTCATGGGATCCATCATTTGAATTTGTAACTTTTGACATCAAATTACAAATGAGCGACGCCAAAAGCCCCTTCGTAACAAGGTTTATATAGATGCGACGTGAACTCGATTTTTTGCCACTTTTATTGGATTTTTACCCACCGTGCGGACAGTAGAGCAGTGCTCCAGTTGGGGTTTTCTGTCTTCGTAAACATATGCCATTGCGGATGCAGTATTGTTTCAAAGATTATTTTTGAGTGACTTCTATATCTAGGCAGAATAAGCACCTACGCGAAAAGTAGGACATGTGCTTTATTTTTTACAACAACCCTGAAAAATTTGCATCGCTGAAACGTCAACAAACTTCAAGAAGCCATTGAAACACAACGAGCATGATTCGTAAGTCCAGCAGAACACTCAATGCACCGCATTCCAGTTGGTACCATATCAGCGTCCAACCCTTTACGTATTCCAAACGACGTCATCGATGGCACTACAAATCCACCTGGAATCATCCTGACGCCATCCGGCGAAATTCCAATTTCAACATGTGCGCGGGGAAACCGTCGAGTTTTACCATCGCTTGTGGACCAACACGTTCCACCAACTAATATTTATTTTTAGATGGCGAATTGTCGGACGCCAACAAACACACTAACGCCAGCAAAGACTAACGGACGGCGTCTTTTTCTACTGCGCAATAAGCCGAGACCACCTGAACCGTTTTACGCGGAAGACTATTCGTGCTCTAGGCCCTTCCGAGGCGAGAGTCGCAACCGTCTCTCGCTGTACGCGCTGAGAAACTTGCAGGGACAGCAGATCTAGGAATGTCGAGTGTATTTATTTGTGTTATAATTGATAGTATTTATTATTGATTTCAAATCACCCGCGCTTTTCGGCTGAAAAACTAGCGACCGGCGGCGCATCGATACAAGAACGGGGCAGCCAATGAGCGTCGATAAAAATAAACTGCCTACACGCGGAAAGGGGGGGGGGGGCCCTCACCAGCATTGAAAATAACGAATCACTACGTTTCGAAGACGCTGAAATATTGGAGACTTTACGGTAGTTCAACTTTTAACCTAAGAGATGAATCTTCAAACCGAATGTAAAATCTATAAAAACAATAATGAGTTTTCAATAGTTTCAATAGTTTCAATAGCTGTGTCCACGCTAGCACCAAATGAGATGGGTGAGTTCAGACTGCTAACTCCAGATTGAAGAGTATAGCATGGAGGTACCGATTTCACAAGATTTCAAAACATTTCAAAAGATTTCCATAATTATCATAAACGAATCTGCAAGATTTTAAAACAATCTCAGGATGATTCGAGTCAGTGTCAAAGATATCTAAGAATTTGAGAATTTTTGCACAAGGGCAACTCTTTCTCTCTCTTTTTTTCTTTGCTGTGCAACTGTCTTTAATGAGCCGATTACTCTGGTTTTTGAAAACATATTTCTCTTGTTTGAAATCTTTTTGTTGAATTCTGCTACACAAGTTGACCTTTTTTGAGATTATCGTGTTCAAAACTACATATCTTGCCAATGTTTCGTGAATTGCAGTAATTTGATTTGATCTCAATGAAAATAAAAATTAAATATAAACATTTTCTAGTACCGGAACAATTGCACGTTTGGGCTTAAAAAATTTGCAGAGCCAGTTGGGGATTTTTAAAGTCGTTCATCCAACACCCTTAGGTTCCTGAACAGCCGGTGTAAACAATTCAACACGCAGCTCACGATCAGCCATATTGGTCTCCACGGGTCAGGCACTGTCGTCCGCTATTTCTCTTATTACATGAGGGCCCGGCTGGAGGGTCTAGCGCCATCTCTCTTATCCCCGTATTAACCAGTTAACTGGTAATGACGCGTATATGCGCACTTGGAATATCTGCCACGAAATTCAATGGGTGTTGATAAAAATTGGTGTGCCGTAGATTTTTTGGTCGCTGATGACGAATCCGGGGTCAAAATTGAGAAATTCAAAATATCAAAATCAATAAGGCGGACTTTAATGAAAAAGTCACGTGATTTGAATGAAAGTTAGTACTAAGTGGATTTTTTGGTCGCTGATGATGAATCTTGGGTCAAAATTGAAAAATTCAGAATAGCTGATAATATAGTCACCAACATCCTAAAAAACTCTTTAGTACTGTCTTTCATTCAAGTCACGTCATTTTCGAATTTAAGTCCGCTATATTGGTTCCGCCATATTAGATCTGCCATTTTTAATTTTTCAATTTGGATTCTGGATTCGTCATAAGCAACCAAAAAAAACCCTGAGAAAATGAACTTCCATGATACATACGGAAGTAGTTCCTTCTACAATTTTTGCCACATAACGTCGATTTCGAGCCTACCAGTTAACTGGTTAAGTAAATCTAGTGTCCTCGCACTCTTTGAAGAAATGTAAATATCTGAACAGAAAAACCTTGATGCATACAATCTCTGAGTTAACGAATATAAGAAATTCTATATAATTCGATGGAGAACTAATATACTCATTAGGTATTTGTTGATTCAAGTCTTTATTAAAACAATAATGAGGTTTTCCTGTAATTGGAAAATACGAGGATTGTTTCTACTTTCGTCTTGTCTTTGGTTGTTATCTTCAATTCTATTGGTAAATTTAATAATATAATATATCTATCATTTTATGTACGTTTTTCAAAATACACGAAAATTACAATTTGTTCGACTTAATCTACATTCTTATTATAATTGCTATTTTCTTTTAAACTATAATGAAGTTTCTGTGAAATATCTGAGTTTATTCTAGTGGAATCAATAATGCGTGTTCTAAAGAAAAATGGAATTCAATGTAAATATTCTATTTTCGGTTGAAAATTTATTTATTTTTTAGTTGAAAATTTGGTATATTATTGACCATCCTTTTTATCGACAGAAAATGGATGTTTTCAATTGAAAATTAATGTCTTTGGTTAAAAATTAATTTTTTTTTTTTGAAAATTTAATTGTTTGGTTAAAAATTAAACTACTTTTTAGAAAATTTAACAATTTTGTGAAAAACATTTTTTTAGTTGTATAATCAACTGTTTTGTTGAAAATTCTTCTATTTGAATAAAAAATTTAACTACTTTGGTAGAAAATTCCACTTTTTAGAAAATTCGTCTTCTTTGTTTCAAATATCAACTGTTTCATTTTTTGGTGAAAATTCGTGTATTTTTTGTGTGAAAAATTAATTCTTTTAATTAAAAATTTAACTATTTCATTTTTGGTTGAAAATATATCTTTTCTACATGAAAATTCAAATGTTTGGCTGAAAATGTATGCTTTTTATTTAAAAATTCAATTATTTGGTTAAAAATTAAACTACTTTCCACAAAATTTAACAATTGAAAATTCAACTGTTTTGTTGAGAATTCGTGTCTTAGGGTAAGCATTCTTTTTTTTTTGTGAAAAAAATAAATACTTTGTTGAAAATACTTATTTTTTGGTTCAAGTATCAGGTATCAACATTTAATTTTTTTTTTTTTTGCAAATTCGTTTTTTTAGTAAAAAATTAATCTTTTAAGTTGAAAATTTAACTATTCTATTTTTGGTTGAAAATTTATTTATTTTTTATTTGAAAATTTTGTATATTATTGACAATTCTTTTTGTCGATAGAGAATGAATGTTTTCAATTGAAAAGTAAGGTTAAAAAGTAATTTCTTTTTATTGAAAATTTTTTTTTTTGGTTAAAAGTTAAACTACTTTTTAGAAAATTCAACAATTTTGTGAAAATCAATTTTTTGGTAGGAGATTCAACTGTTTTATTGAAAATTCGTCTATTGAAATTAGAAATTCAACTGCTTTGGTAGGAAATTCTATTTTTCTTTTAAATATCAACTGTTTTATTTTTTGTTGAAAATTCGGTTTTTTGGTAAGAAATAAATTTTTTAAATTACAAATGTAACTATTCTATATTCGGTTGAAAATTTATTTTTTTATTTGAAAATTTTGTATATTATTGCCAATTCTTTTTACCGATAGAAAATAGATGTTTCCAATTGAAAATTAATGTCTTTGGTTAAAAATTAAACTACTTTTTAGAAAATTCAACAATTTTGTGAAAATCATTTTTTTTGGCTGAAAACCCAACTGTTTTGTTCAAAGTTCGTCTTTTTGAATTAAAAATGTAACTACTTTGGTAGACAATTCCACTATTTAGAAAAATCTTTTTTTTTTTTTAAATATCAACTGTTTCATTTTTTGTTGAAAAATTCGTTTTTTTTTTTTGAAAAATTGTTTTAATTAAAAATGTAATGTTGAAAATTCAATTATTTGGTTACCAATAAAACTACTTTTTTTTGGTGAATCATTCAACTATTTTGTTGAAAATTCTTTTTTGGTTCTAATATCAACTTCTACTTTCTTTTGAAATTTTTTTTGTTGTAAAAAATGAATTTTTTAAATTGAAAATGTAACCATACTATTTTCGGTTAAAAATCTTTTTTTTTAGTTGAAACTTTTGTATATTATTGACAATTCTTTTCGTCGATAAAAAATGAATGTTTTCAATTAAAAATGAATGTTTTTGGTTAAAAATTATTTTTTTTTTGGTTGAAAATTTAATTGATTGGTTAAAAATGAAAATACTTTTTAGAAAATTTAACTATTTTGTTGAGAACTCGTGTCTTAGGGTAAGAATTCTTTTTTTGTGTGAAAAATTCAACTACTTTGTTGAAAATTCTTCTCTTTTGCTTCAATATCAACTATTACTTTTTTATTTTGAAAATTCGTTTTTTTGTTGTTGAAAAATGAATTTTTTTAATTGAAAAAAAATTCTATTTTCGGTTGAAAAATTATTGTTTTTCAGTTGAAAATATGGTATATTATTGACAATTCTTTTTGTCGATAGAAAATGGATGTTTTCAATTGAAAATTAATGTCTTTGGTTAAAAATTAATTTTTGTTGGTCAGAAATTTATTTGTTGGTTAAAAATTGAACTTCTTTTTAAAAAATTCAACAATCTGGTGAAAATCCTTTTTTTGGTTGAAAATTTAACTATTTTGTTGTAAATTCGTCTCTCCTTCAATCTTGGCCTTTTTTGTTCCTTCTACTTATTCCACATTTTTCATACTTCTTTGCTTTCTTTCGTATAATTTATTGTATTCTCTCTTCATTTTTTTTCTTTATATTTCTTTGATTTTCTACATTCTCTGGAATAAGATGTCCAGGAATCTTTTGGGATTTACTTTCATCTTACAATTTCACGATCTGAGATTATTTTTTACGCTAGACAGAAAGTCTTAATATCAAGAGAAGATTAGTATAACTATATGATTTCTTCTTCTAACACTTAAAAGGAAACATAGGAATATTCCCTTTTTTAGTTCGCATCTTTTATTCTCTTCATTTTTTTGCCCCATTTCCCTATATTCAGACTTCTTCCTTTCTTTTCTTTTATTTTTCCCCATTTTTAGTTTTCCTCACCGTCTTATATCTCCCATTCACCCTATGGCTCCTTCTCCTCCTACTCCTCATCCTCCTTGGTCTCCTCATCCTCTTCGACTACCTTCTCCTCCCCCTCGTCCCTCTTCCCTTTCTTCTCTTTTCATATTGCATCCTTCCTTCTCTTAAATTTTTTTTGACCTTCACAATTGCAGACTTCTTCCTTTCTTTTCTTTTAGTTTTCCCCTTTTGTAGTTTTTTCTCACTGTTTCATATCTTCTACTTACCCCATGTCTCCTCCACCTCGTGCCTTTCGACCTCCTCCTCCTCCTTCACCCCCTCGTCCCGGTTCCCTTTTTTCTCTTTTCAGTTTACATTCTTTCTTTGCTTAATATTTTTTTTGGCCTTTTTCACTTTTCAGATTTCTTTCCTTTTTTTTCATTCTTTCCCTTTTTGTAATTTTGTCACTGTATTCCATATCTTCTCTTCCTCATCCTGCATGACCTCCTCAACCCCCTTGTCCAACTCGTCTCTCTTCTCTTTCTTTTTTTTTCAGTTTTCATCATCTCTTCTCTTAAGCTATTTCCGGCCCTTTTTCCAATCTTTAAAATTCTTTTTCCTTTCTTTAATTTTTCCCTTTTCTTTCTTTCACCGTATTCCATTTACTCCATGTCTCCTCTTCGTCGTTCTTCTTGACCTCCTCAATCTCTTCGTCCTCCTTATCCTCCTCGTCCACCTCCTCCTTCTAGTCCATTTTCCATTTCTTTTCTTTAGCTTGCATCCTTTCTTCTACTTATCGTTTTTTCGGACCTTTTTCCAATTCTCAGATTTCTTCCTTTCATTCCTTTCATTTTCTCCTCTTTTTTAGTTTTCTTCCCCGTCTTCTATCTACCGTTCAGCCTATTGCTCATCCTCCTCCTCTTGGAAAGGTTACACAGATTGAAATTCTTCCCGACTTTTTTTCATCTTTTGTTAGTTTTTCCCTTTTCTTACTGTTTAATATCTTCCATTTATCCCATCTCTCCTCCTCATGCTCTTCAACCTCGTCGCCCCCCTCTTCCCTTTTTCCTTTTTCTCTTTGACCTGCTCGTCCCTTTTTCCTTTTTTTTAGCTTACACTCTTTCTTTTTTTAATATTTTATTAGCCTTTTTCAATTTTCAGATTTCTTTCTTTTCTTTCAATTTTCCCTTTTTTAGTTTTCTCACTGTATTCCATTTGTTCCCTTCCTCATCCTCCTTAACCTCCCCATCCTCGTCAACCCCCTTGTCCTACTCGTCCCTTTTCTCTTTCTGTTCTTTTTTTTAGTTTTCATGCTTTCTTTTTCAGCCCTTTTTCCAATCTTTAGAATTCTTTTTCCTTTCATTAATTTTTCCTTTTTTTCCTTCCACCGTATTCCATCTTTCATTCACCCCATGTCTCGCCTCTTCCTTGTTCTTCTTCACCTTCTGAATTTCCTCGTCCTCCTTATCCTCCTCGTCGATTTTCCCTTTTTTTAGCTTGCACCCTTTCTTCTCCTAACCTTTCTTGACCCTTTTTTCCAATTCTCAGATTTCTTCCTTTCATTTCTTTCATTTTCTCCTCTTTTTTAGTTATCTCCTCCTGGAAGGGTTACACGAATTGAAATTCTTCTCGATTTTTTTTTATTTTCTGCTCCTTTTCTTCTTATGCCTTCAATCTTGGTCTTTTTTGTTCTTTCTACTTGTTCCACATTTTTCATACTTCTTTTCTTCCTTTCGTATCATTTATTGTATTCTCTCTTCATTTTTTTCCTTTATATTTCTTTGATTTTCTATATTCTTTGAAATAAGACGTCCAGGAATCTCTTGGGATTTACTTTCATCCTACAATTTTTGAATTTTCAACTAAAAAAGATAAATTTTCAAATTGAAAATAGAATAGTTGACTTTTAAGTTTAAAAAATTACATTAAAAAAAAACGAATTTTCAACAAAATACATGATTTTTCAATAAAATGGTTGAATTTAAAAAAAAAAATATATAATTTTGTACAAAATAGGTAAATCCTCAACTAGAAAAGATAAGTTTTTTAGTTGAAGAACCAACTATTTTGTAAAAAATGCAATTTTTTTAAAGTAATTTTTTAAACTAAAAATTACTTTTAAAAATACGAATTTTCAACAAAATACATTAATTTCCAACGAAAAAATATAAGATATCAAATTAAAAATGGAATAGTTAAATTTTCAAGTTAGTAAATTACTTCTGAACAAAAAACAAAAATACAAATTTAAACAAAACACGTAAATTTTCAACTAGAAAAGAAACATTTTTTAATTGAAAAAGGGATAGTTAAATTTAGGGATTAAAAATTACTTATCAACCAAGAAAATATGAAATTTCAAACAAAATACATAAATTTTCAATCAAATAGTTGAATTTTCAACTAAAAAAGATAAATTTTCAAATTGAAAATAGAATAGTTGACTTTTAAGTTTAAAAAATTACATTTAAAAAAAACGAATTTTCAACAAAATACATGATTTTTCAATAAAATGGTTGAATTTAAAAAAAAAAGAATATAATTTTTTAAAAAATAGGTAAATCCCCAACTAGAAAAGATAAGTTTTTTAGTTGAAGATTCAACTATTTTGTAAAAAATGCAATTTTTTAAAAGTAATTTTTTTAACTAAAAATTACTTTTAAAAATACGAATTTTCAACAAAATACATTAATTTCCAACTAAAAAATATAAGATATCAAATTAAAAAAGAAACATTTTTCAATTGAAAATGGGATAGTTAAATTTAAGGATTAAAAAATAACTTATCAACCAAAAAAATATGAAATTTCAAACAAAATACATAAATTTTCAATCAAATAGTTGAATTTTCAACCAAAAAGGTAAATTTTCAAATTAAAAATAGAATAGTTGAATTTTACGTTGAAAAATTACTTTTTAAAAGAAAACGAATTTTCAACAAAATACATGATTTTTCAATAAAATGGTTGAATAAAAAAAATTGAATTATTTACGAAGTAGGTCAATCTTCAACTGAAAAAGATAAGTTTTTTAGTTGAAGATTCAACAATTTTGTAAAAAATTCAATTTTTTTTAAAGTAATTTTTTTAACTTAAAATTACATTTAAAAATACGAATTTTTCACAAAATACATGAATTTTCAACTAAAAATATAAGTTTTCAAATTACAAATGCAACAGTTAATTTTCAGGTTAATAAATTACTTCTTAACAAAAAACCAAAATAGGTGAATTTAACAAAATACGTAAATTTTTCACTAAAAAATGAATATTATTCATTTGAAAATTGGATAATTAAATTTAAGGATTAAAAAATTACTCATCAACCAAAAAATTTATGAAATTTCAAACAAAATACATCAATTTTCAATCAAATAGTTGAATTTTCAACTAAAAAAGGTAAATTTTCAAATTAAAAATAGAATAGTTGAATTTTACGTTAAAAAAATTACGTTTCAACAACAACAAAAAATCGAATTTTCAACAAAATACATGATTTTTCAATAAAATGGTTGAATAAAAAATTGAATTATTAACGAAATAGGTAAATCTTCAACTAAAAAAGATAAGTTTTTCAGTTAAAGATTCAACAATTTTGTAGAAAATTCAATTTTCTTTAGAGTAATTTTTTTAACTGAAAATTACTTTTAAAAATACGAAATTTTAACAAAATACATGAATTTTCAAACAAATAGTTGAATTTTCAAATAAAAAATATAAGTTCTCAAATTAAAAGAGGAATAGTTAAATTTTCAGGTTAATAAATTACTTCTTAACAAAAAACAATAATACCAATTTTTAACAAAATACGTAAATTTTTAACTAAAGAAGAAATATTTCTCAATTGAAAATGGGACAGTTAAATTGAAGGATTAAAAAATTACTTATCAACCAAGAAAATATGGAATTTCAACAGAGTACATAAATTTTCAATCAAATAGTTGAATTTTCAACCAGAAAAGATCAATTTTCAAATTAAAAATAGAATAGTCGAATTTTAAGTCAAAAAATTACGTTTAAAAAAAAGACACCAAAAAACTAATTTTCAACAAAATACATGATTTTTCGGTAGGAGTATAGTGCGTCCTAACACCAGCCACTGCGGAATGGGCGTCTCCGACTTTAAATATGAGGTGATTATTATGAGGTGACATATTTATATATTTATAAATATAATAATATATGTATAATATATAATATATATAAGTATATAATAAGTAGATAAGTATAATATTGAAAGTATCCATTTTTACATTCTCATCAGAAAAGGTATATTGTATATTGAGGTGTATTGTTCAAGACATACTTACTTAATTTATTTATAAGCTTAAAATAGATTAATTTTATTTTTCTGGGTAAAAATATCACATGACATCTATTTGCTACCTAAAAATGTAATAAGCTATAATTAATTATAATCCAGGATGTTATCCTGAGATTCGTATTAATTTAAAATGTTTCTCCAGCAATTTTTAAATAGTCCAGGTTTTTTCCTAAGGAATTAATTTGATTAAATCTACCTTTTTTGATATCATGTTTTTTTTTATTTCTTCAATTTTCTGTTTTTGGAAACATTTCTATCACAATAAATATAAATCATTCATATAATCTTCAATTTCTCCCTACCTAAAAACCTGGAAAAGTCCTTCAATTTTGCTCATGGCCCTGAAATTTTTATTCATTCGAAGAAAAAAAAATTGTTTTCAAATTTATTCACTGCTGAACAAAAAAAGACTGCTGAACCATTTTTTCGAGGTTCATGTATATAATAATCAGGGTGTCTACTCACCTGGAAAAAGCTGAAAATGTTATGGAATTTTTTTTCGAAGGCAGGGAATTTGTTTTTCGAGAGCATGACTAATTCTTTGTATAATTTTAATATTAAATTAAATATCAATTTTGAAAATTCAACTCGTTGGTTGGAAATTTAACTATGTTGTTGAAAATTCATTTTGTTTGGTTAAAATATTAACTATTTAACTTTGCGCTGACAATTTATGTATTTGGTTGAAAATTCATTTTTTCAGGTAGGCAATTCCACTATTTTGTTGAAAATGTATCTATTTGCGCAGAAAATTCGACGTTGTGGATTGATATAATTCAACTTTTTCTTGAATATGACTAAATAAAATTAATTTTATAAACTAGAAAGTTTACTTTGCCATTTCTGGTTGAAAATTGATTTTTTTATTTGCAAATTCAAGTATTTGGTTAAAAATTCATGCATTGTGTTGAGAATTCGTCTTTTCGGTAGAAAATGAAAGATTTTGGTTGAAAATTCAATTACTTGATTGAAAATTAAACTCCTTTGTTAAAAATAGATGTTTTTAAGATTCATCATTTTAAATGAAAAATCATCTCTTCGATTGTACATTTACATATTTTTTTGAAAACTTGATTTTTTTATGATAAATAATTTTTTTTAACTAAAAATGTAAGTACTTTGTTGAAAATTTGTTTTTGTTTTGGTTACAAATTAATTTTTTTCAACTGATAATTTAAGCAATCCAATTGAATATTCCAAAATTTCAGTTAAAACTTCATCTCTTTGATTGAAAATTCAACTATTCCAGTTGAAGATTTACCATTTTAGTTTAAAATTCATCACTTTGGTTCAAAATTTAACTGTTTTGATAAAAAATTTTGTTGTTGTAAAATTAATGTTCTAACTGGATATTTAACTATTATATTTTTGGTTGAAAATTCACCTCGTTGGTTGAAAATTCATCTTTTTTATTTAAAAATTCGCTTTTTTAGTAGAAAATTAATGATTTTGGTTGAAAATTCAATAACTTGATTGACACTTAAACTCCTTTGTTAAAAATTCATTTTTTTCAAGATTCTACTTTTTTTAATTAAACTTTTCAACTAAAACTGTATGCACTTCATTGAAAATTTGTTTCTTTGTTGTTGTTACAAATTAATTTCTTTTAACCAAAATTTAAGCAATACAGTTGAATATTCCACAATTTTAGTTGAAAATTCATCTCTTCTGCGCTTGAAAATTCAACTATTCCAGTTGAAGATTTACCATTTTAGTTTAAAATTCATCACTTCAGTTGAAAATTTAACTATTTTCATGATAATTCTTTTTTTTGTTGTTGTAAAATGAATTTTTCAAATTGGATATTTAACTATTCAATTTTTTATTTAAAACGTATTTTTTATTCGAAAATGTATCTATTCAGTTGAAAATTGATCTTTTTTATTAAAAAATTTAAGTTTTTAGTCGAAAATTCGTCTCTTTCGGAAGAAAATTAATGATTTTGGTTGAAAATTGCGAAATATTTAAAATCTTCGAAATATTTGGTAACATTTGTGTAATTATGGAAATTTTTGCGGAATATTTGAAATATTTGTGAAATCATTGGGAAATCATTGAAGTTTTTGCTGAAATCTTTAAAATCTATCCGAATTTTTTGCGAAATATTTGAAATCTTTGTGAAATATTTGAAATCTTTGAGAAATCATTGAAATTTTTGCGAAATATTTAAAATCTTCGAAATATTTGGTAACATTTGTGTAATTATGGAAATTTTTGCGGAATATTTGAAATCTTTGTGAAATCTTTGCGAAATATTTGAAATATCTGTGGAATCATTGGGAAATCATTGAAGTTTTTGCTGAAATCTTTAAAATCTATCCAAATTTTTTGCGAAATATTTGAAATCTTTTAAATCTTTGAGAAATCATTGAAATTTCTGCGAAATATTTGGTAATATTTGTGAAGTGATTGAAATCTTTGATAAATCATTGAAATCTTGGTGAAATCTTTGTAAAATCTTTTTGAAATCTTTAGAAATCTTCGCGAAATATTTGAAATATTTTTTAAATATTATGTTATATTTGTGAAAGTGTTAAAATCTTCGTGAAATCTTTGGGAAATCATCGATGTCTTTGTAAAATCTTTTAAATCTATCCAAAATCTTTGCAAAATATTATAAATCTCTGTGAAATATTTGAAATATTTTTGGAATATTTGGTATTATTTGTGAAATTATTGAAATCTTTGAGGAATCATCAAAGTCTTTGTGAAATATTTTATATCTATCGGAAATTTTTGCGAAATATTTGAACTCTTTGTGAAATCTTTCAAATCTATGAAATCTTTGAGAAATCATTGAAATTTTTGCGAAATATTTGAAATATTTTTTAAATACTTTGTAATATTTGGGAAATTATTTATGTCTTTGTAAAGTCTTTTAAATCTATCCAAAATCTTTTCGAAGTATTGGAAATCTTTGATATCTTAGGAGAATCATAAAATCTTTGTGGAATCTTTCTGAAATCTTTCGAAAATATTAAAAATATTTTTGAAATATTTGCTAATATTTGTGCAATTATTGAAATCTTTGTGAAGTATTTGTGAAATCATTAAAGTATCTGTAAAATATTCCAAATCTATCCTTAAATTTTTGCGAAATATTTGAAATCTTTGTGAAACCTCTAAAAGTCATTGAAATTTTTGCAAAATATTTGAAATGTTTCTGAAATCTTTGAAATCTTTGAGAAATCATTGAAATCTTTGTGAAATCTTTAGAAACCTCTAGAAATCTTTGCATAATATTTAAAATATTTTGTAATTTTCTACCTACATTTATTATTTATTATCATTTATTATTTACTATTTATAGTTTATCTATTATCATTTATGTACAATTTTCCGCTTCTATATTACAAAGAGTGCACAAAGATTTCAAATATTTCCCAAAGATTTTACAAAGATTTCAGATAGATTAAAAAGATTTCAATGATTTCCCAAAGATTTCACAAAAATTTACAAGATTTTCTAAAGATTTCACAATGGTTTCAAATATTTCTAAATTATTTCAAATATTTCGCAAAGATTTCCAAAGATTTCACAAAGATTTGACCAAGCTTGCAATGATTTGTCAATGATTTCACAATGATTTAAAAGATTTTCCAAAGATTTCACAAATATTTCAATAATGTCAAAAATATTATCAAATATTTCTAAAATATTTTTAATATTTCACAAAGATTTAAGAAAGCTTGCAATGATTTCTCAAAGCTTTCATAAAGATTTCACAAAGATAAAAAAGATTTCACAAATACTTCTATTAATCAGATCTATAGGCACACATTCGATTTCAGGGGGGGGGGCAAATAAAAAATTTGCCCCTTCTTGATCGATTTCTAGGGCCCGGAGGAGGGGGGGGGCAATGTCCCCTAAGGCTCCGCCTCTAGACAGGTCGAAATAAACAAAAATTGCTCTAGAGTCAGAAAAAATCCGAAGGGTGGCTGAGGTTGGCGCCCTGTCATGATTAAAGTTGGTCTGTTACACCTGCCCTCCGCAGGTGGTTACACATGCCCATTGCCCACATCTGATTTTATACCCCTGCTGGAATGATATTCTGGTCACCATATCATACCCGTTAACACGTCTTCCACCCCTCGGCAAATTTCAAATCCCCCCCCCAACCCACCCCCTTCAGATAAGTCCACCCAATATCACATCCTGTACATACCAGAAAATTCACAAGAATAAACATTAAAATAGAAAAAAAACGAAATAAAGAAAGCATAAAAGAAACGACAAAAAAAAATAAAAAATAAAACATAGAAATGTTTAAAATTAATTTTTTTATACTATAATTTACCTCCTCCATTTGTGGTTGGAAATGTATCCTTTATAAGGAGGAAATTTACAAGAATAAACATTATAACATGAAAAAAAACGACAACAAATGAATAAAAAAACATAGAAATGTTGAAAATTAATTTTTTTTATATGATAATTTAAATCCTTAATTTTCGGTGGAAATGTATCCTTTAAAAGGAGAAAATTCACAAGATTACACATTGAACATGGTAAAAAGACGATAAAAAGAAAAACTAAAATAAACGAAAATAAAATATTAAGAAAAACGCAGAAATATTACAAATTAATTTTTTATATGATAATTTAAATCCTTAATTTTTGGTTGGAAATTTATCCTGTATAAGGAGAAAATTCACAAGAATAAACATTAAAACATGATAAAAACGAAAAAAACATTGAAAAAAAAACGAAAAAAAACACTGAAAAAAAAAATTAAATTGAATAAAAACATAGAAATGTTGAAACTCAATTTTTTATATGATAATTCAAACCCTTAATTTTTGGTTGGAAATGTATCTTTTAGAAGAGAAAATTCACAAGAATAAACATTAAAACATGATAAAAAACGAAAAAAAAAAGAAATAAAAAAAACATAGAAATGTTGAAGATTAATTTTTTTACATAATTTCAATCCCTACTTTTTTGTTGGAAATCTATCCTTCATAAGGAGAAAATTCACAAGAATAAACATTAAAATAGAAAAAAAACGAAATAAAGAAAGCATAAAAGAAACGACAAAAAAAAACATAGAAATGTTTAAAATGAATTTTTTTATACTATAATTTAACTCCTCTATTTGTGGTTGGAAACGTATCCTTTATAAGGAGGAAATTCACAAGAATAAACATTAAAACATGAAAAAAAACGACAACAAATGAATAAAAAAACATAGAAATGCTGAAAATTAATTTTTTTTATATGATAATTTAAATCCTTAATTTTCGGTGGAAATGTATCCTTCAAAAGGAGAAAATTCACAAGAATACACATTGAACATGGTAAAAAGATGATTAAAAAAGAAAACATACAATAAACGACAAAAAAATATTTTAAAAAACGACAAAAAAAAAAAATAAATATGGAAATGTTGAAACCTAATTTTTTATATGATAATTTAACTTCTTTAATTTGGATTGGAAATTTATCCATTATGAGGAGAGAATTCACTAGAATAAACCTTGAAACATGAAAAAAAAAGAAAAAAAAAATTAAAAAAAGCGAAAAAAAAAATAAATTAAAAAAAAAACATAGAAATGTTGGGAAAAAAAATGTCATATGATAATTTAACTCCTTCATTTTTGGTTGGAAATTTATCATTTATAATAAAAAAAATCACAAGAATAAACATTGAAACATGAAAAAAACGAAAAAAAACATTGCAAAAGACATACGAACATTTTTAATTCAGCAAGAAATTTGAAGAAACATCCTGACCCGGTAGGACAAAAATCGCAAGCCTCAGGAAGTGGACAAGAAGAAAAATTAAATGTTCACCCAAATTACACTTACCTTAAAACTATAGTATAAACATTAAGAAAATTGTAAATTTCTTAGTCGCGTTCACGAAATCTATCTAATAATAAGAGAAAAAATGTAGCTAGCTCTCTTCATTTGTTCTCTTATTATTAGGTAGATTTCGTGAGCTCAACTGAGTAATTTGGAATTTATTTACTGCTATATATACCAACCTTTATCAGATATCTAATATTTCATAATAATTCAAGTTTACTTTGTATGTAGGTCGAGTGACAAAGCCAATGTTGTAAATTTCTGTTCCATACGAAAAAACCGAGACATAAAAAGAGCACGTGATATTCAACAAATGATGATGAGAAAAAATATCATTTATGAGTTTACTGTCAGTAAACATTATCGTAATTATCATCAAATATTCGTCTAAAGCGTCTGGGCGACATGTACTTTTAGTGACATTGCGTAAGAGAGCCAAGTTAAAAGCTTCTCTTCTTTAAAGTAGATTTTTGGACACAAAAAAATGCAGAAAGAAGCATTTTTTTATCATCTATTTTGTTATATATATTATATATATAACATATATATATTATATTATTATATATATATACACATATATATATATATATATATATATATATATATATATTACAGATTCGCAGTATAGTTACACGTCACTTATAGATGCACAGTAAAGCTAAGGGGCATTTATATATGCATAGTGGGGTTACATAGCACGTAAAAATGCGCAGTAAGGTTCCATTCTATTTACGGATGCGCACTATAGTTATGAGGCACTAATGCATCCGCAGTACTGCTTAGCATACTTATAGATGCACAGTAGAGTTACATCGCATTTTCATCTGCACATTGCAGCTACACGTTACTAACAAGTACGCAATGAAGTTCAGCAGTATTCATAAATATGAAGTAGATTTTAATATCACATATGGCTACACGGTAAAATTACACATCACTTAATTCCGCGCAGTAGAGTTACACGGAACATACGGATGCGCAGTATAGTTATACGGCACTTATGATAGCGCAATAACGTTAGGAATTATTGTTATATGCGCAATAGTTACATATCACCGATGCTTATTAAAGTTTTATGCCACTTACAGATACAATGTGTAGCTAAGTGGCACGTATAGCTGCGTCGTAGAGTTACGTGTTACTTATCGCCGCGCAGTCAAGATAAACTTATTGCTGCGTATTGGAGTTACACGTCACGTATGGATGTGAAGTAGAGTTATGGGTATTTTGTAGATGCGCATTTGAGTTGAACGACACGCCTCCTTGCGCAGTTAAGTTCGATGTTCTTTACATCTGCGCAGTAGTATTTTGTAAAAATTAGGTTGAAAGCATCTTCAAAGTCACGGGCGTATGGACTTGGCACGATTGCGTATAGTCCAATTCAAAATGAGAGTCCAGGTGCGAGAGTTCGTAGGGTCGTGAAAAAAAAACATAAAAGTATAATCGGTTTGCGTTTGAACTTCGGTGATTTTTATCAAAGTGAGTGATCCGGTAACAATATCGATTGGGATGAAGTGATTATGTGAAAAATAGGCAAGATTATTTGAATCTGTTGGATTACCTAAGATTGCATAATTAAATTTTTTACAAAATAGCACAATGATTTCGTGGATCACATTAACAAAGGATCCTGCCCAATTTATATTGCGAATGTCTTGCCGTGGAATTTTCGCGTCTTGTGATATTTATTAGTTTACTAAACTAATGAATAAGTCACATAAGATGACACAATTTCACGGTGAGCAATTTGCAAGGTAAATTGTGATGGGTCCTTCATGGTTGGATGAACTACAATTTTTAGTTAGATCAACCAAAATATTTTCTGGGACCAGCGAAAATACCTAAAATGACTAAAGTATTCTCTAGGATGGCGCAAACTATTTGTTTAAATGAACCGAAAGTTTTACTTGAATCAGCTAAAATATTTGCTGGGCTCAACAAGATATTTTTTTGTCCATATAACAGCTATATTCCAGGGTTCATTCAAAAAAATTTTTGTTCATTCCACGCAGTTTTCATTGACTCACAACTGTGATAAAATTACACCTACTGACCGGTGTAGTCTTTGAATATTTCTATGAATATATCATATATGTCTTACCACACTGTTGCACAGAATCATGTGCAATATCACTCTTCTGTACATCTTAAAATACACTGCTCCTCCACTGCGCAGCCTTATAAATCTATCTGCACATAATCATGTCCCTTCTGTTCCCTCAAATCTCGTTAAAAAAGGTCTCAAATATAATTTAATAGATCTTTTACTTTGTATTCGAGGTTAAAGGGTTCTTAAACGGTGCTCAACATTAGCGCTTACGTATTTTTTGAACTTTAAACTTTGGCGCTTATGCCTTTTTGGTCTTCCAAGTTTTGAACCTCCTTCTCTTAAGGAATTTCAAACTTCAGCAATTATGCTCTTTTGAGGTTATAAATTTTGGCGCCTTTCTTTTTTGCAGGGATGTGAATCCCTGTACATCGTCGTTCCGGTTCCAAATCGGACCCGGGCCGGAACGTTCCGAAATTCAAATGATCGGGGCTCGGAACGGAACTAGAAACAAGATACGTGTTCTCATTCGGGATCGGAACGATTTCGGTACGGGACGTTTCCAGGCCGGAACTAAAACCGGTGCAAATCCGCTCTGGTTCCGAACCACTGTATACGAGGGCGGTCCGATAAGTACTTAGCCTAAAAAAGAAAAACGAAAATTTGGGAAAAGTGGCGACTTATTTTTCAACATAGTCTCTTTTTAGCTCGATACACTTGACCCAGCGATGCTCCAATCTGGTGTTCGAATCCCAGTGGAGTGAGAGGAGAGAGATCCTTTTTTTCTGAATAAAATTTGAATTTAATAAAATTTATTTATATTAATTATACTGGATCCTAGAATCTGAATTCCATTAGGTCTTGAGAAATTTCATGACTTCCAAACAAAATGTAAAGATTCACTAAAATTTAGACTTGCTCAAAATTTAGATTACTTTAACGGAACTTGAAATTAATTTATTGAGGTACTGAAGTTGTAAAAAGACGAGGTTTCAGAAAATGCATAAGTGGATCGGACTTAGGAATTAGGCTATTCAAACCGTTACCAGAAAAATTCCTAGAATGTCGGAAGTTATGTGGGAAATTTATTCAGCCTGTGAGGTCTTGTGTTATTTATTCATATTAATTTAGTTCATGTTCATTTAACTAGGGACTTTCTAGAAGTTTAGTTTAAGAAAATGTCCTTATTCTAGGGACTTAGGTATTCATATACATTTCAAATATTTGAAAATCTTAAACCTAACCCTAGTCATGGAGTTTCCGGTCCACAGCCGCGGTGTCTGATCTTCTAAAACCTAATTTTTAAATTTACGAAAAAATTGTAAATTATAAATCAAATTTCATCAAATAGAACTTGAGAGTTTCAAAAATTTTGCAACGTCACAAACTTGAATTTAAAATGAAGTTAGGAAACAGAATTAACATTTAAGGAAGCAATTAGGATCTGCACATTATAGCATCGTTATCTATCCAGTTACATTCCATCTAATGATAAGCTACTAATAATTATTGTATATAACTTTGCTTCTTTCATTGCTATTGCCTGTGCTGCTGTTTTATCGTCAATTTCCAGGTCTTTGGAAAAAAACACGCTGCCAGGCTTGACTAGCTAGTAAACAATCTGCAGCGTTACCGTTTCAACGTTCTCGCGATTTCGCGAGAATGCAATGTCATGGTCTTTGCACTCTGCATCTGAAATGTTGATACATGGATCACATCTAGCAAGTCGTTTGGCTAGTTTAGTATCTGGACTACAGTATTGATAGCGAGGCAAGTACAACTCAAATGGCAAGTTATTGATCACTTTTTTGACCAATCCTTTTCCTCGAAGATGACGACGTGACACTTGATTCATTTCACGGTGCACAATCATTTAACACTCCACGAAGGTTAGCACGCAACTGACCTATGAGTTGTATAAGTGCTATATTTATAGCTTTCACGATAGTTACATTCAAGATGTGATACAATTGACAAATTATCGAGAAATGTCGTGTTCGTCAATTCCTCCAATGTCTGAGCAAGATCGACATTCGACTTGGGCTTTGCGGAAATTCATTTGGACCCATTAAAGGAGGTAATGGTGATAGTCCTGCAACTGGAAGACTCTGCATATTTATTATTCCTTATGACATGGAGGACAGATTACAACTAATCTGAAAGCAATATAAGTTGTTTTTGTCAGCTAGTGCCGAAAATTTGATAACGAAAATGCTTCGTTTTTCGAAGTCAAGAAGAACTATTTCAGGCTTCGAGTGCGCAACAGAAACAATTGTCGAAAATATGAAGTTCCAGTATATGCGGCACTTCTCATTTTTGACAATTTACTCTGTACCCCTAGGAGCGTTCAGAGGAACGGTATTTGGCCTGATGCCATAAAAATGACAGAGATGGTAATAAAGCAGGCCTGCTCAGGTTGGGCAAAAAGACTCATTCACCACATGTTCGAGTTCCACCATCACTTCCCTCTTCTCGGGTCCAGAGGCTTGGGGGGTGATCGCTCTCGTGAAGTTGAATGAGCAGATGACCATAGTGGTGTTAACATCCCATCTGGCAAATGAGTCTTTTTCCCCAATCTGGGCAGGCCTGTAATAAAGCACTCTTAATGCCGGGATGTGCATGACACGCTCTGCAGCCATCATCGGGAATGTCTCGGCTCAAAATGTGGCGACGGTATGCTAGAGTGAAAATGACACCGTCTTGACATGCCAAAATGAAACTCTCCGTACCCGACTCCAATCCGGGTGATTTAAGAAAAGCAAACGTTAGCTCATACGACATCGACATATACTCCACTTCTCTGTGGAAGATGCCGTGCATCTTCTTGTCGAGAAGCTGTTCGCGGAAGTTTCTCTCCGTCGCTTTTTTAATCCAAGCCTTCAGGAGATAGTACTGGAGATAGTCACGATTTGATGCATTTTGCTCATCCCTGATATTGAAGTCAAGGCCGGGGGGCTTGCCCTGTAGCTCGAAAAGCGTTTTTTGGACCACCCTAGTGTACATACATGTGTACAAAAGTGATTCATACTGATTTCTTACATGTATAACAAAATGAAAAATTTGTTTGACTGAAAAGCTTCAAGATTTTGGCCGAACAAAACCTTCAGATTCGGCAGTTACGCTCCCGGCAATTCTCGGAGCGTTAGCTATGAAATTCATCGGTCCTCGCGAGCGACGCTAATGTGGGGGTAGCCCTCGAGCGAGAAACCGGGCAAGCGGCAATGCTCGGTGCGGCAATGCCCGGAGTTTGGACTGTATTTATTTTTTTAGTTTTAACGTATGGAATAGAAATGATTTATCTGTCTTAAATAGACTGGAATAGTCCTAAATGACCTTCTCTTAAATCGAACACAATATTCGCTCGCTTCAAACGTAAACAGTCAGGGTCCGGTGAATCATTTCGTTTGGATTTGCACGCATGACGCAACCTGATACAACTAACGCGCTGACAGTGCGGCCCTTGTACTGTTTGGCACGCTTGGCTTAGCACCGCCTCTCTCTCGGTCCCGCTCGAGCGAGAAACCGGGCCGACCAGCAAAACCTCGACTCCGCCTCGGCTTCGCAAAAGTCGGGCGGCACTACGTACTTTCGGCTGGGGATGAAGAAAAATAGTATAAGATACATGGCCAGAAATATTGGATGCCCTGGCCTTGGGCCGTAATATACTATTTAACAGAGAAAGGGTTTTCAAAAAAATAGTTACATTTTTAACCAAAGAAATAAATTTTCAACTATAATGAAAAGTCCTTCATAAAAAAAAAGAATTTTTAACCAAATAGCTGAATTTTTGACCCAAAAAATGAATTTTCAAACATAAAGATTAATTTTCTATAAAAAAGACGGGTTTTCCACCAAATATCTACGTAAATTTTCAACGAAAAAACAAAAAAGGTAAATTTTCAACCAAAAATCAAATAGATACATTTTTAGTTAAAAAGTTACTTTTCAATCAATTAAAACGGAAATTTCAAACAATTAAGAAAAAATTGTCAATAAAATTGTTAAATTTATAACCAAAGAAATTAATTTTCATCAAATTACATGAATTTTCAACTAAAAAAGATAAATTTTCAACCAAAAATGGAATAGTTGAATTTTTATTTGAAAAAGGTTATTTTCAACGAATTAAGAATGAATTTTAAACAAAATAGTTAAATTTTCAAACAAAAAGAAGGTTTGTGAATTAAAATGAGAAATTATCAACAGAAAAAAAAAATTTTAGTTCAAAATCATCGATCATAAAAGAGCCAAAAGCCAAAAATGACGAAACGTCTGCGACAACAGATGAGTTTTTAAACCTAAAAGACGAATTTTCTACCAAGAAAGATTTTTCAGTCAATAAAGAACAAAATTTCATCCGAAATGTGGAATGTGCATGGCAAAAAGGCGAATTTTCCACAAAACAGTTGAATTTTAAACAAAAAAGTTAATATTCGACCAAATAGTTGAATTTTCAACCGTAAAAGTCAAATTATCAACAAAACAGTTGAATTTTCAACCAAAGAAATGAATTATCAATTTAAATAGGAAATCTTTAACAAGAAAAGTGAATTTTTAACCAAGAATAATAATCATCTACCAAAAAAGACGACTTTTCAACAAATTCATGTATTTTCAACTGATAAAAAGTTCAATTTTCAAACCAAACTGGAATAATTATATTTACAGTTAAAAAGTTAATTTTTAACCAGGAAAAACGAATTTTCAACAAAATAGTGAAACTTTCAACTAAAGAAATGAATTGTGAACCGTGAAGATAAAATTTTCACCAAGAAGGTTAATATTCTACCGCAAAAGACGAATTTTCAACTATAATGACGAATCTTCAATAAAAAAAATGAATTTTGAACCAAATAGTTGGATTCTCGACCAAAAAGATGGCTTTTCAAACAAAAAAATTAATTTTCTATCAAAAAAAGACAAATTTTCAAAAAAAACAGTTGAAGTTTCAAACAAAAAGGTTATCTTTTGAACAAAATACCTGATAAAATTGTATGTTCATTCGATACTTTTATGAATTATGTAAATATCTTTTTCGGGGTCAACATTTTTATTTAAATAATTGAGTACAATCTGTATAATATGTTGATAAATTTAAAGCTTTTTCGGGTTTCAATCGTGTGCAAAACTACGAATCTTGCCGACGTTTCGTGAACATTGCAGATCACCACCGTCCCGCATGCTGTAGCCCCCAGCGGTGGTTCCAGAAGTGCCCCGACGATTCTCGGAAAGCAAGAAGCGTTTCAAAATTTTCGAAAGACTCTTCATTAAAATGTATGAGTTTTGGTGATCCTCTTAGTCACTTTCCTCTTCGTTCTCTGTCTGTCTGGCATGGGAAACCTTGTCAGTAGCAATGCTACTGCCAACAAAGCCGTCATATTCGTGAGAGGAAAACTCAAGCCCTACCGCGACGACAACGCGAGAACACCTTTGGTAGGGCTCTTCAATATTTTTTTTCAAACTTGTTTGCGGGTTAAAAAGAACCCGGTTTTCCATCGTAGCCACGGTCTAGGTCAAGTGACTGATGAGATGTGGATGTTTTTGGTTAATTTATTACGGTGTAGGAAATTATTTGTCATTATGTTTTAGGTACAAAATTAGGAGCATGGTGTAGTTTGCAGGTCGTCTTTTACCACTGTGATGCTTACACAGCGGCCGTAAGTGTTGGAGGTGACAACAGTCGCCTCTGGGAGCTTTCTCAGAGCTACCATGTGTCACTGTATAGATTTCTAGACGCTTGCTTCCTGATGGTCCAGGAAGTAAATTATTCTTATTAAATTAACAAAATTATTGAATAAAATCAATAAAAATGATTAATTAATTATTATTAAATTATCAATTGAAAATTATTGAATTATTATTCATTTTAATTATTATTATTATTGATATTGATACCAATCATTCTTTTATGATTTTCAAACTCACGTGTAACCAGCCAAGCAGATATTAATGTTATAAATTTCAATAAATTAGAAGTCGAACCTTTTTTTAACTGAAATTATAGATAAGAATGTTATAACTGTTACTAAATTTTATGGATGACGAATAATGCGAATATGACTTCTTTTTATTTCAATATTGTTAATAATTATAAAGAATACAGACTTTTAATAATAATTTTGCATACAGAAACTTATAATAAATGCAGTCATGACGTTTCTCGGAATTCAAACCTTTTTTCTCAGGATTGTTCGGACCTCTCCCAAATCACGACGGCTCAAGGTAGCCGTCCGATATTCTAGTAATGTCCATAATTGTCCGGGATTACCACGTTTTCTCGAAATTTTGCCTGCTGTACTCAGCCGTCTATGACTTACGCCTACAGTTAACGGTCAGTTATGGCTCTCTCAAATAGCAAATCGCCAATCTTTGCAGTTAACGGTGTTTTCCAAAAATTATGTAATAAACAATTCTAAATATAGAAACAATGCAACAACTTATATAAATAATCAGGTGTATCTTTTTTTTTACAATTTCAGGCGTTCAGGATGCGAACACAGGGGCCTCTTATCATACCGATGACATTGTTTCAAGTTCTATACCTCGATGTAAGTATGTTATAATTTTTTGAACTAACAAAAATATTTCGAGATTTGAAAAAATGCACATTTTATTTCTCAAGCGCCAATAAATTGTTCTCGCTCAACGGAGTTGGACCCTGGAGACCTTTGAAATAAGTTTCAAATTTTAATTAGAAAAGTACATATTCTTATAGAAAAAAATATTGTGTACCTTTTTTCTCTGGAGAAAAGTGTTGTAGGTTTCCCCGTTTTTAAAATAAACTTAAAACCCCTGTTTCTAAAGAAAGAATTTCTGCAAATTTCAGAAATTTATGGAGAGGGCTCCGCACCAAATGCATGGTGAAAAAGGTCCGGGTGGAATTTTCAAAGTTTTTGATATTTTATAGTTTATGCTTACCTGATCCAAAAATTCAAAAGTCAGATTTAGGTACATATTTTTACCTGTAAATTGGAATATATCACAGACTGATAAGCGCGAAGAGTTTGGGCGATGCGTTAAGCGTTTAGGCAACGCGCACACATTCATATAATTGCATGGTATCGAGCTTCAAACGCGAAATTCGATTTCTTTTATCGAGAGGCGTTTGGTTGTCTAAATCACTGATGAAAATAGATAATTCACAAACGCATGAAAAACGCTACTTGCGATTGGAAGATTACATCCGAAGTTCGTCGCGAAGCATTTAAGTTGAATGGCCACACGAAAGCAGCGTTGCAATTTGGCTCTGATCAACCAGTTCATGTCAAGCACTCTAAAGCACCTTTCACAGCATTCTTCTTTTGTGCGAACGCTTCCATCCTACCTTCAACGCTAAGCGTTTAAGAAATCACCCAGACTGCAAAATCAACTCAGAGCGACGTTTAGAACTCCGTAAAATCCTTAATTTGTCACATAAGACCTCCACTCAAATTGCCTATTGGAAATATGAGTGAAGGATCACGTAGACGAATTGCTTGGGACTTCCGAGGTTCTCAATTCTAACATCTGACATATAACAAAAATTACTAACTTAAATTTTTGGAAAAATAATACAAGATTTCATTATCGTCCTGACGTATTTGTCAAGGGTTTGGGCGCTTTTCCCCTGAAAATTCATGTCCGAGAGAGAGGGAGAGAGAGAGGCGAAGAATAGATAGTGGAGAGGAAGCATCACCCCTGAAGCGTTACCCGTATTTTACCTCAAATCCTGTTACTTTGCGAGTTAACACCGTGCTATGCGAAGTTATCACTTCATCAGCCCACAGACACTAGTTCCTAGTACATCTAAACATGTTTGTCAAAAGTCATTAAACGATTCAGAAACGTAAGACCATGATACTCAACATGTGGCTCCTTCATCTTCATAACACTCCAGCGAACAAGTCAAGGTAATGGTCACTTTTCTGGTCAAGTCTGGTCTAACGCTTTTGAAAATATGCTTCGCATAGTTCAGACATTGCCTTCTCCTCAAAGGAATACATTTTTCAGTGACGATAAGCTTCTAGCAGCGTGTAATCAAGAGTACACAGATCTCGGAGAAGATTGAAAGACTCTAGACTAAACAGTATGTATAGAGGACATATCATTTCGAGCGCCCGATTGCTGTCGGATTTTCGTTAATGAACGTAAAGAAGCTGATTGTAATATAACACATTACATGTGTACAAAAGTGATTCATATTGGATTATTTCGTTATAAACCCGAGCTTAAAGGTATGTAGAACGTAAAAATCGATCATTATCTATGGTATGTTCGATTCTTAGAATAAATGTAAATAAAGCGTCAAAAGGACAAATATTTTACCTCACTTTCAACGTAACCTGTGAAATCTCGTGCAGTACATTAATAATTTATTACTGTGTCGTATTGCTTGTTTTTTTTCTTTTTTTTAAAGATAAACTCAAATATCAAGTTGTCAATCATAACCTCAATTTGATTTCACTCGTGTAATCTTATTAATCATAACAAAACATGTAAAACGTGAACAAAAAAAAATAATGGAAAGCTTTTTTTTACAGCAGCGAGAGCAGATATTCGTTCATTTTAAAAATGGGAATTCACTCTTTCCCACGTTATGTACTGCGCAATAACACTGCCAACAGCTTTTGCATAGAAGCGCATATTAAATGAGCTGATATCAGACATCTACTATATTTTGAACGCGATTTTATAATTTTTCATGGTTTTCTTCAGGTTTTAAAGTTCACATTTTATGCTGAACATTCATCCAGAACATCTTTATCCGATGTATAGAATTCCTGAAAATAAAACAAGAATTGACTTGAGTGTTGGACGTTAAATTGGATTTTGAATTTGATTTTAATCTAATTTAAGATTCTTAAATTTCAATCTTTATCCAAAGCCACTAAATATTTGACGAAACTTAAAATAAACAATAATTAGTAAGCCTTATAGTAAACAAATTTGATTTTATATCATAGCAAATTTTGTTAAAGTGGATTAAAATTAATTTTGAATAACGAACAGTTTTCATAATATTTCATTTCTTATATGTATAATAAAATGAACAATCTGTTTGACTGGACAACTTCAAGGTTTGTCCCGAAAAAAACCTCCAGATTCGGCCGATTCGTTCCCGGCACTCCTCGGAGCGTTAGCTATGAAATGCATCGATCGCGACCGACGCTAAAGCGGTGCACAGTGGGATGAAATAAAAAAACGAGGTTCAAAATAACTTGTAGCTGGCAATTTTTAACCAATTATGGATTTTTTTTTCTTAGAAAAATTTAGCACTAAATTTTGAGGAGAGTTGTGTGGCTTGATTTTTTAATTGTATTTTGTTTAAACTTTTATTTAAATGCAAAGTGTGAAGAAAAAGTAGATTTTTATGTTCATCTTCGGGAAAAAAATTTTTTATGGTCAACATTGCCAGACTTTAATCGCGGGAATATTTCAAAGCAAAAAAAAATGATATTGTTGACATAATTTTTATAAACAAATTAACTTAACAAATAGTCTACACTTTGAATTCTTAGTTTGTAAAGTAAATTTATGCGTTAAAATTACTTGCTTTTATTGAAAAAATAATACCCGATAATAAAAATTTGACATCCGATATTTTTTATTAGAGGAAAGATGACTTTGAAGGGTATCATGAATGATAATTTTCTCAACATAACATCAGTTTGCATAGCAAGAATGTTGTCATCGCATAGCATGCCCTAACTGATATAATGTATATTTATCTCCCTGACATCACTAAGCTAGTCCCCTACTATAAGTCTATATACTTACGCTGCTGCAATCTGCCTTACGAAAGATGCAACAACAGGTTGTCTAGAATGTCCTCAAGAGAAACTGTTGGTCTTGTTTTCATAGCATCAGTGATCGCAAAGGAGAAAACACTTTGGTGGCTTTCCAGTTGTTTTATAGTACTTATTAGTTTAGTCCTTGGCAACCATATCGTTTATGCATATGATATTATAAGTCTGATTATAAGTTTCTGAATATAATTAGTAAGTAATTCTGGGTATTAAGCTTCAGGTTTTCACTATTGAGCATATACAGGCCCAAAAAGCCATCTCAGCTTTCTTCTCCATTGCGTTAACGTGGAGTTTCCAGGTTAGTATAGGGTTAAATATTACTTTTAAGTACTTAGCTGATCTTAACAATTCTACTTCCCTACCGTCAAACTTAAGATTTCTAAGGTCTAGAAGATTCCTGCTTCTGGCTAACTGTATGAGTTCATCTTAGTCATCCATATGCATCCCTGTTACCACGATCTACAGATCATCTACATAGCTTTTAGTATCAAAACCGGATTAATTTAAAATACAAATCACTTTTTTAATGACAAGCGCCCACTAGGTTGATGAAAAAACTCCTCCCTGTGGACATCATCTTGAAACCTAGGCCTTTACTTCATTACCATGTAGTGAAGTATGTACCGTTCTGCTTTCTAGAATGAAGTGCATTCATCTGCTTACGGTGTCACGTACTTCGCGTATTATAGCAGAACCGGATATAGGCACAATTAGGATATCACTAGATGGCCCCTTTATGGTTAGCAACACTGCAATTGCTACTTAACATTTCCGCATTGTATTATTATTGCAAGAGTTGAACGCACAAAGAACGTCTACGGTAGTTCTGCTTTTCTGAAAGGCAAGTTGATTCTAAGCATGTCCGAAAGATGCCGCACAATGGACCTGCCAAGGAAAGAAATCCTTCACGAGTAATTGCCGGAAATATTTTCTCGTCTTCTGTACCTTTAAATGATTTGAATTTTTGAATACCCCTGTAATTTTTGTATAAGTAACAATAAGACTGACTATTTTCCAATCTTCCATTCTGGCCCTAGGAATTGGTCCTACTGAGGGCCGCCTTTCTATTATAATTAAAAAGTCAGCTTTATGACGTGTCTGTGGAACAGAAATTTCAGTCAAATCGGCTTTAGTTTATTATTTCTGTTCGTCATGTTGAATTTGGACCTATGTTAATTCACATATCGGAATCAAATTGAGTATGAAAAAATTGATAAACAAACATGCGTATCACACAAACATGTAAGAACTAAGCGTCGGTGGTAGTCGAAAACCAATTTTTTGTTGCAAAAATCGCCAAAACATAGATTTTCAAAACCAAGAAAGTGGTTTAAACTTTATCTCTAATATTCTGATATTCAATTGATTCCTTGTAACCTACAAGCGAATAATCAAGTGTTTTGATACACTGCTGTCCACCAACTACAAAGTGATATTCTTGTCCAAGTCATAGCTTGGTTTTAAAGATTTTTTGAAGAAGGCGAAGAGAAACGGCGATTTCACTTTCTTATGCAATTATCAGACACAAGGTATTTAGCACGATTCCTTGCAGTCGAAAAATTATTCTAGAACATTAGGTTACTCATTTCACTCTTGTAGTCCGAAATGAAAAATGTCACACCAAGAGATTGATCAGCGAAATCACCAATAATTCCTAATTTATAAATAACATAAAATAATTATTGTGCTAAGTTTTTGTAAAGATTTTAACAGTCACTATAACACATGATTTCGTATATGAAACTTCAATTATTAGAATGACAATATGTCGGCCACCGTCGAACAGCTAGCTGCTTAGTTGCGTTCTTCCTTGCGTGGATAGTGATGCCTTGAACCTCTGGTTAAGGCGGGGCGAACTCTTTCAGAAGACAAAAGGATTTGTCATCGCCATCCAGGAGAGGATAATCAATACGAGTAATTACCAAAAACACATCCTCAGTACGGCGGCAGTTCTTGACAGATGCCGCATTTGTGGAGATCCCAATGAGAACATAGAGCACGTCATTAGTGGCTGTTCTCTAGACACCGCATAAGAAAACGTTGATATTAAATACTTGATATTTTATTCAATATATATTTAATTAATTTTATATAAGCTGAGATGGCGGACTCCCCCTTGTAACTTTATAATCAATCCCCTCGCCTCACTTTGGGAGCACGTGCCTAGTGCCCTACCTTCCTATGTCTATGCTATCGCGTCCTCGTCAAGTAGGATGAGTAGAGGCTAGTGGAGGTGGAAAAATCTCATGTGACAAATGAAAAATTTCGACGAAATTTCCCCTCTTTGGGTAGGCCTGATGTGGAGAAGGGAGGGTTGCGAAACTCCATTTTTCAGGACCCCTTCTTGACATTCTATTGAAAGCCTTGATTTCTCCATCCTTCTGCTCACGGGTTGAGTCACCCTCGGCGCACGTGCCAAGTCAACCGGATAAAGGTTCCGCTGGCATGCCTTTTAACTTTATTTCAGTTTGTGTATAAATGACTCATTGTTTATATTTTTTACTAAAATATGGGCTAATTATTGTTCAACCAAAGATAAGAAGTTCCAAATGAAATGATGGAATATTCCACTGAAATACTCACATTTTCAGTTAAAAAAATATATTTTTCACTGAGAAAAAAAAACGAATTTTCCAACAAATACTTAAATTTTTAACCAAAGTGATGAATCTTTAACTATAGAATAAAGAAAATTTCAAAGCAAAAAGATGCATTTTCAACCAGAAAGATTAATTTCTATCAAAAAATACAAATTTTCAACAAAAAAATAGAATTTTTCAACCAAAAATTAAATAGTTAAATTTGTAGTGAAAAAAATTCATTTTCAACCCAAGAGATTAATTTTTGATTAAAGTAGTGGAATATTCAAGTATAATAGTTGCATTTTCAGTTTAAAAAACACATTTTTAACCGAATAACAAATTTCATCAAAATAGCTAATTTTTCAACCAAGCAGATGAATTTTCAATTCAGATGATGAATCTTCAACCAAAACAAATTTTAACAAAAGAGTTCAACTTTCAATCAAGTCATTACATTTTTGTTCTAAAAAAGATAAATCCTGAAACAAAAATGTAGTAGTTGATATTTCAACCAAAACAAATTTCAATTTTAATTCAAAAACAGTTAGATCAAACAAAAAAGACGACTTTTCAACATGAGTTGAACTTTCACCCAAGAAAGATTTTTCAGTCAAGTGTGGAAAGAAATTGCAAAGAAACTGTTGATTTTTCTAGCAAAACGATAAGTTTCCAAACAAGAAGATTAATTTCATACCAGAAAGGACGAATTTTCTACGAAATTTATGAATTTCCAACCAGATACTTGCATTTTCAACTAAAAACGATCAATTTTCAATCAAAAATAGAATATGTAAATTATCAGTTAAAGCAATTAATTTCAAACAAAACAAAAACGAATTTTCATCAAAATAGTACAATACAGTCATCTAAAGCTCCTTTCGCACATAAATCAGTTATTCAATTCTAAATTGCAATAAAGAAAAAAAAAGAAACAATAAGCACGTTCTAGAAAAAGTTCTCTGACATTTCCAGGTTTTCCATGTTTTCCAAGTAGGATAGGCACTTCTCTTTGGTATGAAATTAAGATTCTGCCTTTAACTTGGGCTTATTAGACATATAATTCCATTACCTTTCGTGCTTTGCTTAAAATGTATTATATTTTAATCAAGTTTAACAATATTTACAAAAATTATATTTTTTTGCGTGTTTTTAAACATGGGGCGAGTGCCATGATTCTTTGAAATCACTGCCGATAGTGTAGGTTTAAAATTTTGACAAATAATCATTTCAACGTTATCAAAGAAATGTATTTATGAGGTTGGATATGAACCTGGCGAATAGGTAGAAATCGCGTCAGCTAGAATATGACTCTGTATTCAATGTATCATTTTTAATTTTGTAATTCTCTAAAAAATTAGGTCTAAATAACCATAATGTAGAAATAAATATGAATGTACAAGAACTTCTGATTATTTTCATAATAAGGCTAATTTTTTAAGTATAATTTTATTTATTTTAAACAGAATTTTCAGGCAAAATTTTGGTTTACCAGAAATTCTGAGTGTTTTAACTAGAATTTCTTGTAAGTTTATATTTCTTAAGAATTTTCATTTCATTGTTTATTCAGAATGACCGTAGGTCAGAGAATACCTAGAAATATTCCAAAAGATCAAATAAATAAAAAAATATAAATAATTGTCAAGGATAATATATATATATATATATATATATATATATATATATATATCAAGCTCCCCCCACCTACCGTGATTTGGAGTATTGATAACTTCATGAATTATATTTGATCACAAGATGAATATAAATTGGTATAAGGTACTTGGCTTGCTTCAATATTTTCTATTTTCTTACCAAATTTTCAGGTTAGACTTGATTTACACGGTTAGAAATCATTCATGAAATGGTCTGTACATTTTTTCTTGAATTGAGAAAAAAGCGAAAATAATTCCCTTAGAACACAATACTATTTGAAAAATGGTTCGTGTTGAGGTTCACTTGTTACTTGTTCATAACTAAAAAGTCAAAGTTGAACTAAAGATTTCGGATGAAAAGCAACTTTCTAGCATTACTCTGAGACAATATAGTTAACAACAATAAATTGTTTGAACAACTATTTTTTTAACTTGCACTAATTATAACCTCACCAAGTGAAAAGTGGACAAAAAGTTGAAAATTTTAGAAAAAACCGCAACTATCTGGTATTAATATAGTTGAAGTTTGTTATAAACAACAATAGTTTGTTTAAAAAATTATTTTTACTCAACTTCATTAATTATCAAGTCATTTCAAGTGAAGAATAGACAAAAATTTAAAACATGTCTGAAAAAACCACAACTTTCTACTATCAGGCAAAGAGAACATTATTTAAAAAATAATAAATTGTTTTAACAATTATTTTTGTCAACTTCAAGTAACGATTACGTCACTCCAATGAAAAAGTGGACGAAAATTTTAGAAAAACCCGCATTTATCTATTATTAATATAGAAGAAGATAGCTATAAACAATAATAATTTGTTTGAACAATTATTTTTGGTAAATTGAAAGAAATAATGACTCACTCCAAGTGAAAAGTGGACGAAAAGTTGCAAATTTGAGAAAAAAGTCGCAATTTCTAGCTTTATTTAAAGAAAATATTATTAACAATAATAATAATTTTGTTAAACAATTATTTTTGTTACAATTTATCAATTATTAAATCTCTCTCTTGGACAATGGGACGAAAAGTAAAGATTTCTTGAAAAAACCGCGTAGAAAAATGTTGTCTTTTTTTTTGTTCACATTTTCAGTAACTGAACAATATGTGAGGATTTAAGATTTTTTAACAGTACAAGGATGCCTTCTGATAAAGCAAAATTTCAATGTTCAAAAAATGATTATAATTAATTCAAACTCCTATTGATTTCGTTTATTTCGTTTATTGAGTTTTGCGATGTTTTGCGCTGCTACGGGACAGTAGCTTTAATGCACCTTTAATGTAAGTTCATGATAGATTAACTATTCGAACTACAGAAAATAAGAATAAACCGAGAAACCCACACTGTAAAAAAAATTTCTGGTAATTTTAACACTTTCAGAGTAGGTCCGATTATTACCTACTCCCAAAGTAACGTTTTCACTGACAATAACGAATTATGCACTTTTAGTATGGAATTTAACTTTTAGGTTACGTAAGTTTCCAGACAGATTCTGTAAAATTATAGTGCATTATGAACACTATGAATTTGTAGATGATGGCATTCTAACCAAAAATATTTGTGTTTTTATCCAACATGGTGACTTTAGCATCTACATGAGAAATGTGAATGATGGTATACTACGTAATTATCAAAAAAATAAATATACGAATGTCAATAAATCAATTTTTTTTTTTTTAATACATCTTTCAACTATATTTTTTATCAATTTTGAAAATAAATTTTCTCATCATTTGTACCTTTCTGAAACACTCTTCGACAAGTAATTGTAATTTTACCATTTTTTTCATTATTCTCCGCAACTTTGAATCTTTACAATTACTTGTACTTATACTACGTTAAGAGCTGTGAAAGTACGCCGCGTTATCAAATATCAAATTTCAAGACGTGATATTACGTTGGAAAATGGGATTTTTACCAATTTCTGTACTTTGACCAGCGTCAAAAAATTCAACACTCTGAAAGTAGGTCGATTTATTACCTACTCTGAAAGTCACAGATTTACAATCAGAAACTGTACTTCTACAACATCTTGCTATAGTATCAGTCTAAAAGTGGTAAAGTTGCAAGATTGGTTGGAACTTTTAACTGGTACAATTTTTCTATTTTTTACCGTGCAGATAACAATCTTGCGACGCACGCTTCAAGCACGCGTGCGAGTCGCACGATGCGACCCATATCGCACGCAAATGGCAAGCACATTCCGCACCAAAAAGGTTTCAGGTACTCAGGCAGTTGAAACTAGCCGCCGTTCCCCTTCCACTGCGTTGTTCCGTAGGAAGCCACCATCTGGCTGTTTAGTCTCAGAATCCCGAGACGAACCGAACGATATATCACTACCATTTTCATATAAAGTTAATAAACTGTGACAGTTTAAAAGTTGATATTATGATATATATCAACCAAAAAAAATAAAATCAACAATAAAATCAAAAGTTATCCGTGCGGAAGAGGGTCTATTCAGACAGAATATGCACAGAAATCGTGTGTATTACCTTATACGGTCCATTTTCATATAAAATTAATGAAATGTAACCGTTTAAAGGTTGATATTATGAAATATATTAAACAAACGATATAAAATGAAGAGTAAAATTCAAAAGCATCCTTGCGAACAAGGCTCAAATCGGAAAAAATGTGCCCAGAAATCGTGTCTATTACCCTATACGGTCCATTTTCAAAAAAATTAATGAAATGTGACAGTATAAAAGTTAATATTATGAAACATATTAAATGACCGAAATAAAATCAACAATAATATCCAAAACAATCCGTGCGGAGGAGGGTCCAATCGGACCAAATATGCCCGGTAATCGTGTATATTACCTTATACGGTCCATTTACATATAAAATTAATGAAATGTGACAGTCTAAAAGTTGATATTAAGACATATATTAAACAAACGAAATAAAATCAAACATAAAATCCAAAATCGTCTGTGCGTACAAGGGTCAAGTAGGACAAAACGTGCCCGGAATTCGTGTATATTACCCTATACGGTCCATTTTCATATAAAATTAATGAAATGTGACAGTTTAAAAGTTGATATTATAATATATATCAACCAAACGAAATAAAATCGATAATAAAATCCAATGTTATCCGTGCGGCTGAAGGTCAAATAGGACAAAATGTGCACGGAAATCGTGTCCATTACCTTCTATGGTCCACTTTCATATAAAATTAATGAAATGTGACTGATAAAAGTCGATATTATGAAATATATTAAACGAGCGAAATAAAATCAACAATGAAATCCCAAATCATTTGTGCGGACGAGCGTCAAATCGGACAAAATGTTCCCGGAAATCGTGTCTATTACCTTATATGGTACATTATCATATAAAATTAATGAAATGTGACAGTTAAAAGTTGATCTTATGAAATATATTAAACAAACGAAATAAGATCAACAATGAAATCCGAAATCATTTGTGCGGACAAGCGTCAAATCGGACAAAATGTGCCCGGAAATCATGTCTATTACCTTATACGATCCATTTTCATATAAAATTAATGAAATGTGACGGTTAGAAGTCGATATTATGAAATATATTAAGCAAACGAAATAAAAACAAGAATGAAATCCAAAATCATCCTTGCGGACAAGGGTCAAATCGGACAAAATGTGCCCGGAAATCGTGTCTACTACATTATACGGTCCATTTTCATATAAAGTTAATGAAATGTGACAGTTTAAATGTAAATAAAATCAAGAATAAGATCAAAAATCATCCTTGCGGTCAAGGGTCAAATCGGACAATATGTGCCCGGAAATCGTGTCTACTACCTTATACGGTCCATTTTCATATAAAGTGAATAAAATGTGGCAGTTTAAATGTTGATATTATGAAATATATTAAACGAACGAAATAAAATCAAGAATAAAATCCAAAATCATGCTTGCGGACAAGGGTCAAATCGGACAAAAAGTGCCCGGAAATCGTGTCTATTACCTTATACGATCCGTTTTCATATAAAATTAATGAAATGTGACAGTTAAAAGATGATAATACGAAATATATTAAACAAACGAAATAAGATCAACAATAAAATCTAAAATCATCTGCGCGGACGAGGGTGAAATCGGACAAAATGTGCCCGGAAATCGTGACTATTACCTTATACGGTCCATTTTCATATAAAGTTAATGAAATTTGACTGTTTAAAAGTTGATATTATAATATATATCAACCAAACGAAATAAAATCGACAATAAAATCCAACGTTATCCGTGCGGCTGAAGGTCAAATCGGACAAAATATGCACGGAAATCGTGTCCATTACCTTATATGGTCCATTTTCATATAAAATTAATGAAATGTGACTGTTGGAACTCGACATTATGAAATATATTAAGCAAACGAAATAAAAACAAGAATGAAATCCAAAATCATCCTTGCGGACAAGGGTCAAATCAAAATAAATACTCCAAGGGACCCAACCGATGTCAGCTCATATATTTTCTTCCGTCTCCCAAAATTTCGACACGCTAATTTATTTAGTTTAAAAATAAGAAGGCGGACAAAATTAACATTACAAGGTCAAATTTTGATTACGTAATAGACTACCATGTACCCTTAAGTGCACGGAAATTTTATTCCCGTATGTCATCTCTCTTTAAAAACTTTAAAAACAAGAAAAAGACCTGTATGTAGTACAAAAAATTATTTTTACATAAACATCAGATACACTGAAACATTTTGATCCTGTATTCAACAAAATTTATCTGACTCTAAGACTCGATTCTCGAAGTTTAAATATATAGGCCACTTATGCTTAAATCTAGAAAATTATTGCTGAAATATAAATTTTATGCAAAATTGATTGTCATTTACCATAAAGTATTGGTAACTGCAAGCAAATTTAGCTTTGCTGCAAGCCCTTTAGTGCCGAAATTGGCCGCTAGTTGATAGTAGTTACCATCTGTTGCTGCGCCTGGAGGTTCGAAAATTCTCGGCGATACCCAAGAATATCTTTGGCCAAAGAATGATATCTTTGCTTTGGCCACACAAAATTGAAGAAGGTAACAAAGAAACTAACCGGTAAGTTATCGAATATACGAGAATTTAGGAGAAAGACCATTTTTTTTTAATTTGTGGGTGATTCTGAAACCAGTCTATTCAGATTATTAAATTTTCCAATTAGAAAAAGAAAACAATCCAAAGAATTTTAATTCATTTTTAAATAAATTTCTAAAATTTAAAACATTCTTTTTACAAAAATTTGAATAAAAAGAAGACTTCTTTTAAGAAAATTGAGGTAAAATTTGTAAACTCAATTAAAAGAAATCTTAAACATTATTCATGAGCAAACCCTGCAGATTGGAAAGTATCATGAGTTTAGTGTCTCTATTTAAAAAAATGTATTCATTCTGTTGATTTCTTCAAGTTTTTTAAAATGAACGTGAAATTTATTTTTTCAAAGTGTTCCTTTTAATCATAATTCAAATAATGTTGTTATCTATGTTTTGCAATATTCACATTGTGATTTAAACAATCGTTATAATTTTTAAATAGTGTTTTCCTAAGTGTGCATTACAACGTAATATTCAGTTTCTGTTTATTTCTTCAAGTTTTGTAAAATAAAAGTTAAACTGTTCCTTTTAATAATAAATAAAATAACGTTGGTAACTATATTTTGCAATATTTACATTATGATTTGAACAATCGTTATAATTTTTAAATAGTGTTTTCCTAAGTGTGCATTACATCGCAATATTCAGTTTCTTATGATTTCTTCAAGTTTTGTAAAATAAAAGTGAAATTGTTCCTTTTAATAATAATAAAAATAGTGTTGTTAACTATGTTTTGCAATATTTACATTATGATTTAAACAATTGTTATAATTTTCAAACAGTTTTTTCCTAGGTCTGCATTACATTGTAATATTCAGTTTTTGGTGATTTCTTCAAGGTTTGTAAAATAAATGTGAAATTTAAGTTTTCAAAGTGTTCCTTTTAATAATAATTAGAACAATGTAGTTATCTATGTTTTGCAATATTCACATTGTGATTTAAACAATTTTTATGATTTTTGAAATGTTTTCCTAAGTGTGCATTACGTTGTGATATTCAGTTTTTGTTGATTTCTTCAAGTTCTGTCAAATAAAAGTGAAATATAAGTTTTCAAAGTGTTCCTTTTAATAATAATTAAAATAATTTTGTTATCTATGTTTTCCAATATTTACATTGTGATTTAAACAATTGTTATGATTTTTAAATAGTGTTTTTCAAAGTGTGCATTACATCGTAATATTCAATTTTTGTTGATTTCTTCAAGTTTTGTAAAATAAAAGTGAAATTTAAGTTTTTAAAGTGTTTCATTAATAATTGAAATAATGTTGTTAACTATGTTTTTCAATATCAACATTGTGATTTAAACAATTTTTATAATTTTTAAATAGTGTTTTCCTAGGGCAGGGTGGGGCAAGATGAGCATAGTTGTCTTTTTCACGTCAGTATTTGAAATCAGCTAATTCATTGCTTGAAAGTAAGTTGTTATATATATTCGACAAACAATTTTAATTATAATTTTGCCAAGATAAAAGTAAATGAAAAAGTATATATGGAATTAGAAACGAAAATAAAAAAGTAGTGCGCTTGGCTCATACCACCCCATGCCTGGGGCGGGATCAAAACTACATGAAGTTTTAGAAATGTTCAATTCATTTGATTCAAATCTTAAATTCACTTTTGAAAAAGAAATAACCTGCACACCTAATTTTTTTAGACGTATCTGTCACCAGAACTAATAATCAGTCTCTTCTCACTAACTGGTATCACAAATCCACATGATCTGGTAGATATCTACATTTTTTATCACAACATCCTTGGTCACAAAAGAAAGGAATGATTTTCGGACTCATTGATAGAGCTGTCAAACTGTCTTCTATTAAATTTAGGCCACAAAATATTCAACTAATTCAAAAAACTTTAATTCAAAATGGTAACCCTATCAATCTCATCAATAAATTAAAATTAGAATCAACAATATCTACAATCAATTGGGGGAAAAAGAATCCAACAATTCCAAAAATTTCACTGTAGTGCCATATATCTCTGGAATAACTGACAAACTTGCCACCATTTTACGTCATAATAACATAAAAGTTACATTTACATGTATATGTAGTTAATAAATTTGATTGCTCAAATTGTGATTGTTGCTATGTTGGACATACAGGTAGACCTTTACACTATAGAATCAAAGAATACACACGACGAAACCACAATGTAAATAATATCACTGCTCTTGAAAAACACAGAATTGAAACTGGACATGATTTTGATTTTAAACATCCAAAAATCTTGGCTGTTGAGAAAAATCGTAATAAACTTTTAACGATTGAATCTTATTTCATTAAAAAAGAAAAAAAGTCTGTCAATCTCAGATTTGGAAACTCCAAACTTCCAAACTTTTACAGCTCTTCATGTAATTTTGAATTCTCATTGTTTTAGTAAATCTTAACTTACTTTCATTCTTTAAATATTTTAACTTTTTCTTTCATCCTTCCTCTTTTCAAAAAATATCATTCCTTGATGTCTTTCAGAGTACATACAGGCACACTAATTATTATTGATGACTTTCTGAACACACGTTGATTCATGGCGTCTAAAAATGACGTTTTTCTGTTGTTTTTGGAATTCTCTATATGACTTCTTTATTATTTAGCATAATGTAATTTTTTTCATTTTTTAACTAAACGTGGGATTTTCCCCATTCATAGCAATGTCTCCGCACAAAAATTTTGGTAAGATTTCATCTTTTCTTGAACTCATACTGTTATTTTTATGAACCTAATCTCAACACACAAAACTTTTTTCATAATTTTCAAAGAACATTTTCTAATTCCTTCTATTTTTTCTAACTTAAACAGATATTTTGATGTCGATATACAATAACATTGAAATAAAAAAATTTCAAGCTACTAATTTTTTTCGTTATATATCTTAAAAAATATATAATGACAGGCATTGCTGATGAGTTGGTTGATCCCACACACCGCTTTTACCAAATATTGCTGACTTCGCTTGTTTTACTTTAAATGTTTCTGTTTTTCATTCATTGTCCAAGGCTTTTACATATTTTCAAACGTTTTTACTGAAATATGTATTTTTCTTCAGTTTTGATAATATATCTTACAATAAAAATTTTTCAACAGGCTGGAAAAGGGACCGCACATGGTTCGAAACGTTGCCTTTATTGAAGATCAAGATTCGTTTTTTATTTTACTGACCTTATTATTTTCCGGAGACTTGCTAATACATTAACTAAAGGTCGAAACTGAAAAAAGAGATGCACTTCTTTTTTTCTTATCGGAAATACGTGTTAAACTTGATGAGGCTTGCGATACCTCTAAATATATATTTTTTTAAACAAACAAAATGGATTTATTTTTGTGTAGATTCGAACAAATTTCTGGGGTGCCCCCATTAAAATGAAAAAAAAAATTCCAATGCATTTTTAGACCACCCTATATGATCACACACGTTTTTAAACAATACACTGTTAGACATTTCTATAGCGATTTTACTATAAATGTAATGGAAGCAATATGCATAGACGTGTAGTAAATTTAATATACCATCATCTTGTAGAGTTAATATACATAATATAGTTAATATAGTCAATATATATAATATATTGAAACCCAGTATGATTTATGTTTAACTAGGAAAAGATATTATGCTTCATCATTTAGAATTGAAAATTACTGCCATGATTATTTTGAATTTGTTGAAAGTGATTTTACCTGACTTTTCTAAAAGTTGATCAATATACATGTATATGAAATGTAATATACAGCCTCTTAATTAATATTTCATAGACCGAGTTTTTAGATTTAATTGGAGCAATAATCGGGATGTGCATTTATTAGCTGAAACCAGTAAATGTAACAGTCATTTCACATATAAGGCAAACAGTTATTTAATACGTTCTATACCGAGAAAATATCTGAATGCATACCGTTCCAGCAGATGAATCGAAAACTGCAGACAAATCACGACCCTTCGAAGCTATAATCGTTTGGATCACTCGTCTTGTCGCGAACAAAATGGCAAAATCTTTCAAGTCTCCGTCTGTTAGGACAACAAGCGTGGGGTCTGTCACCTGTTCAGCTGCAAAAATATATACAATTCGCATTCAACATACATGTATTATCAAAGAATAAAATTACAAAATAGCAATTAAATATTACAGAAAAAATTATATACATATATTTTTTATCAGGCTGTTTGCCAAGCCAAAGCCACTCACCTTTAAAAACTTCTAAAATAGCTTCTAAAAAGCTGTTGAAAATATAATTCTCATTCTAACCTGTTTTTGTGAAGTTGCGTTCTTTTAAGTATCCACTGTACGCAGTTTCAGGGACATTAACACTGTGACATTGAAGGACTTGAAGTAATGCGTTTGACGATTATTAAATATACGTAGGAAACTGTGGAATAGGCTGATTCATTTTGCAGAAAGATTTTTAATGTAGATGCGCCGCAAAATTCCAATTTCTGTTTTAAAGCAAATACATATTCGAAGTGAAAAGATGGCTAGTTTCAATAGTTTTTGTGTATAAGGCGTTTCCTTTTAGATTATATCCCGAGCATATGAAAAATCGTTTTGAACCAAAACTATTTCAATTAGCCAACTTTTCACATCGAGTCCAGCACCCTCAACTTAACCTGCTAAAAATATTTTCTATACTACCATTACAGAAGCATATGCCGAAGAACTACGTACGATTCATTAGATTTGTAGTCACTCTACAAGGCAAATGGTTTAAAGTCGCTTAAATTTTCCGAACTTACTAGTCTGTATTATGTCCCTTCTTCGACACAATATGCATTGAGGGAACTTTTAAACCACAAGACAGGTTATTCCTTGCACCATAAGTAAACCCGTTCGTTTTCTACAATTATTATTTCTCCAATCCTGCCGAACACAGAGTCATCTTTAGCTGCTTTGATGCCGCTTTTAATCGCGACTAAAAGGTTTGTGCGGTATTTAGGTTTGTACACTTCCGTGGAATTAGTCTCAAAATCGATATCAATGTCGTTGAGGTCAAGCATATTAACCAAAGCTTGATGGTACGATGCTTGTCGTACTAAAATATTTTTCCCCCTGGTCACCACAATCTTTTTTCTGCGGTATTCCCCCATTCTCCACGCGGCGCACTGTGAAATCTGACACGATTCTCTAATTGATTTCGGAAGATTTTCAAAAATTACAGCATACACTTTCACATTTCTTGAAAAAACGGTGCTTTGCTTCGTCAGGAAGGCAATGTAGAAGACAAAGCGGTCCAGATTGGTACAGACATTCAGGATAATGTGCTAAGTGATGCATTTTGTTGATGAATGTAACATCGACAAATAACTTTAGAAAAAGACGCTGGTAATCCATTATCAGTTCATTAAGATACAGTAACACACTTATCGTGATTTTTGGAGCCATAATGATTTCTGTTACTTTCTTCAATAATAAAAACAACTCTAGGTACTCGTCACCCTCCGAAACTCCGAAAAATCAGAAGCCACATTCGCATACCTTTTTGCGAAAGCGAATGATCTTTGCTTCGAAACAAATTCATGTCAACTGTCGGAAATGGCTTATCCTGCACAGACGACAAAAATGACGAGCAGACGGACCAAGCAAACCAAAGAGCTGCTGTGCAGCTAACCCGTCTGCACATATAGTGGCTAACGAAGCTCTGAATGTGTTGTGTAGACCATCCACTAACGTCAAGGAAACGCCATATTCATGCTCTAGCTTTTTAAAATCATTTATAAACACGATCAAAAAAGCTTCGATACCGTACTTCATAATATCTGAGGTGTAAGCTAGAGCAAAAACATGAACGCCACTTGACAGTGAATTAACGTGAGCGGGTAGATTTTTAACAGTAAAATATAATGTTCCGAGTTTATTTGGATGCACTTTAGACCCCAGGGGAATTTTTTACTACAACACCATCATAATAAAATTGAATTCTTAAAGCTTTAGGAAACATTTTGAAGAAATTGTGCACTTTAAAACTTCCACCATCTCTGTAGCTTTTCAACAGGAGCTTGCATTCGCAAATCCGTTTTATTCTCAGTTGCAGTTAGATCCATATTTTCAGGACTTATGTTTGTTTCTACTAACACTTTTCGTTCTGTAAAAAAATTACCATTATTAATTATGAAGGCTTTGGTTGCACGGTTAACGTTGTTCATAAGTAAATGAATTACTTGGTGATTTCAGAGTAGGTGCGGCTGATGCGGTCAGTTTCTTAGAATACAAACAATTTATGGCAAAGTGTTGCTTGCAAATAACCTTGTGCGTCAATTGTTTCTTTCCCATTTTAAGAAGAATTGGATTTCTAATCGCTGACGCCCACATCAGGCAACGTTCCTCATCGTTGTAGGGGTTAGGAAAACTGTAATAGATTATTCTGCTAATCGAACAGTACATTCCCGAATTTTTCGCTCCTCGGAAATAAAGTGTCGGATTTTTTTGCTCCTCGAAATTCAAGTTCTGTATTTTTTTCGTACTTGAATATGAATTTATAGATTATTCTGCCACACGAAGAAAAGATACCCGATTTTTCGGTTCCATGAAATTAAAGTACTGAATTCTTTTGCTATTCGAATTCGAAGTTCTAGATTATTCTGCTACATGAATAATGGGTTGCTGATTTTTTTGGTGCTCAAAAATAAAGAATTCGATGTTTTGGCTACTCGAATAATAGACTCCCGACTTTGCTGCTTCTCGAAATTGAAGTACAGAATTTTTTGCTACTAGAATTCGAATTTATAGATTAATCTGCCACATGAATCTAGAATTTCAAATTTGAGTACCAAAAAAATCCGATACTTTATTTTAGAGGAGCAAAAAAGCTGTGATATATTATTCGTGTAGCAGAATAATCTAGAACTTCTAATTAGAGTACCCACAAAATCCAGTACTTTAATTTTAAGAAGAGGAAAATCCAACACTTTATTTTCGAATAAAAAAAATGGAATCTATTATTCGTGTAGCAAAATAATCGAGAACTTTGAATTAGAGTAGCAAACAATTCAGTACTTTAATTTAGAGTAGCATAAAAGTCCGATACCTTAGTTTCCAGAAGCTAAAAACTGTGATGTATTATTCGTGTAACAGAATAATTTTTGAACTTTGAATTCGAAGAGGAAAGAAAATCTAGTACTTCAATTTGAGGAAGCAAGAAAATCGGGAATCTATTAATCGCGTAGCAAAATGATCTGGAACCTCGAATTCGACTAACAAAAAAATCCGATACTTTTAAAGGAAACGGTTTTATCATCGGATTTGGTAATGATCGATCATGTGTAGATATCATTCACTGACTGTGAAAATGGAAATCAACAATATCGATCTAAGGTAACTCCTTAAATAACAGCAATTCTTAACGCTTGTTCAGACTGGATGGAGTTTTAAATTTATAAATTAAAATTTGTTAATTTCAGAGACAAGATCTTTCTCCTTCGCTCCGGTGGGAATCGAATCTCACGTCTTCTAATTGCCGGTCGGGTGCTTTAAGCACTACGATACTAGAGAGATCGAAGGCAAATACTTTTATCAGATATACGCTTTTCATTTTTTCAATGATAATGCAGAATTCTTCTAATTTAACTTGTATTTAAAACATAACTCCTTGCTATGAAAAGCGTATATCTGAAAAAAGTATCTGCCTTCGATCTCTCTAGTAGCTTAGCGCTTAAAGCACTTGACCGGCAATCGGAAGACGTGAGGTTCGATTCCCACTGGAGCGAAGGAGAAAGATCTTTTTTCAGAAATTAACCAATTTTAATTTATACATTTAAAACTCTATCTAGTCACTTTTTTTTATTGCAACTCGCACAAAAAAAAATCTCTGAAAAATCTAATAAAAAGCATCTGAAAGCTTAAAGTCTTCCAAATGCAGCGATATGTTCACTTTTGTCCTAAACATTTTTTTGCAATAGTTCGAGGGCAAAACATCCCAAAAAACAGGGTTTTTCGGCCTCCTTTTTTAAGGGTCCACTTTGACCTGTTCCCAGAAGGCGGGCGACGTTAGGAAAAAACTGAAAAAATTCAGATATTCTTCGAACATTTCTTAATGCAATGCATTTTTCAAAATGGTGAAATATGCAATAGTTTACTTTATACGGTGATTTATTTACAAACACTTTATCTTGCGAACGAATGGAGGTAAGAAGCCGTTTAATGGCTCCAAATGTGGAGTTTTGTCATGCGATTTCAGTGCAATAATTAAATTGATGATAAAATCATAATTCAGAAAAACGTTCAGAAAATTGAAAAAGTGAGGCCGGTAAGGTAGGTATTTATGCGTGTCACATGCCCTTAAAAGAAAAGGCCAAGTTCGTTAGCCAACTATTTTTGAGAAGAATTCAAAAAGTTGGAGCATTTTCAAAATTTCTACAACCATTTTTTTCAAAATTTTGAAATTTTATGTACGGCAATTCGTAGTAATCGAAAATCTGAACAATTCATCATAATAACCTTTTTCGATATAAAGAAAATTATCAGAGTTATAGCATTTTCAAAATGAAAAAAAAAACAACAGAAAATGAACATTTTAAGCCAAACAACGCACGATATGAAAAAAAGTCGTCAGAAGAAAAACGTTACTTTCTGAATGCCCTATATGATTATCACAACAACTTTTTAAATTTTCTTAAACATCGAAAATTCAAATTTTGATCACATTAAACATAATAAAAAAATTAAAAATTCCATTTTACTGTCAAACTATGCAAGATACGAAAAAAGATGGTTCAACAAAAATGATCCATTCAGGAATAACCTAAAAATTTGTTGCTAATTATTTTTTTATAGGACGCGTAGTTTTTGTTTCAATCATGAAAAATGACATTACAAAATAAACAAAAAATCAAATTTTTGCATTCTCATCTTAATGAGAAGGCATTGGTTTTATGTAAATTTTTTTTATTATAGTTTTCTATGAATAAAACAAACACTGTTTGACAAGAAATGGAACTTTCGCTTTTTTAGTAGCATTTTCAGTAAGTTGAACCAAAACTGTTTCTTAAGCAATTAAGCGCTTTTCTTTGGAATTTAAAAAAGTGTGCGGGAATTGTAATGAAAATGTGTTTCTTAAGGCCTATCGAGCCTTAGGTAAATAAACTTCCTTTTTAATCTGAAATAAAAACAAATTTAACAATCACTTAAAATGTAGAGGTTTTGTCAATTTTATAATATTTGCAAGTAAATTTCTTCTTTTTATCTAAGTCGAGCACGAAGTGCGAAAACCGAAAAAAGCCGCGCGCGAGGCAAAAAGTATCCGAGCGCGTAGCGCTAGGTACATATATTAGCGAGCCCGAAGCGTCAGGCAAATATATTATCTAGCGCGAAGCGCGAGATGCAACAACCGCGCGCCACAGGCGCGTTTAAACTTGCGAGCGAAGCGAGCCGCGCGCGATGTGAATGTGCCCGCTAAGCGGGCAGAATTTTTTTTATTTTGGTTGTGATTTCTTAATAAAAGGAGGTGCTATTTAGTCTAAAAAACAGGTACCAACTCAGACTTTTACGAAAAAAATGGCTAAATATTTTTTTCGTATAAGTTCCAAAAATAAAAAATGTATGCGCCCGGAATTTTACAAAGAAAGGTTTTTTTCATGTTACGATGTTTTGCAAAGGGCTAATCGCAATTTTAAAAATATTTGAAACCTTAATGGTTGAGACATTTTAAATTTGTAGTATTCAGTATATTGAATAATTTGAAAGCTAAAGCTATTTAAATAAGCAAGAATTTTTTAATTGAAAGTGTTCGATAATTTTAGATTATCAGACAACTTCAGATAAATTTGAAAGTAGGACTATAGACCATTTTACCTAACTATGGGAAGTTTATTTACGCATGTGCGGCTGCCATAAGCATCCCGCGTAGTAGGAATGTTGCGCTCATATTTTGTAAAAATGTATACAATTGTATCTCTTGGCAGTGTGAATTAAATGAAAATGATGTTCCGGTTACAAAATTGGGCAAGTGTGAAATAGAAAAACGTAGTTTTGCTCAATTGAGACGGTGGTTAAGTTGCCGGAATCAACCTAATAGTGGTAAAAAAAAGCTGAACTTGTAAACAGGTTTGCAGGTCAAGTGTTCCATATTATTAAATTTTAATTATGTTACTGTGATATCAATAAATATTAAAGGTAAAAGACAGGATTTGAGCATTGTAATTGTTCTAAAATAAAATTGATGGTGTTTTGGGAAGAAAATGGTAACAAATAGTTCTTGTATAGCAGGATTTTATCAAAAATTTAGGAAAAATGGGAATCATTTTGAAAGATATTTAAAAGTTTTGAAAAGAAAAGATCTCAAATAATTTAAAAGGAAATTGATCATTTTCATGATTGCGACATTAAATTTTTCTTTTTATTTTAAAAAATTACATAATTTTAAGAGAAGGTATAAAAGTATGGGAAGACTGAAAAAATTCCGAAAGGGATGAGTGGATGACTTTCTTGAGGTTATTATGAGTCACTTTAATTATAAATTTAATTCGTGTATATAAATTAAAACGTGTATATATATCTTGGATACCTTGTCGGTGCTTGTCGGCTTTATCACTCCCAAAAGTTTAAACTTAAACTTGAACTAACGCACAATGAAGACTCAAACCCAAACGCGTTCGAGTTCAGGTTTCGGGTTCCGGTTGCAGAGTCAAGTTACACGGAATTCTCGGCTGCGCATCAGAGTTCGATGGCAGATATGGCTGAGAAGTCAATTTTCACGGCACTTTGCTGCTGCGCAGTAGAGTTAGATGGCAATTACGTCTGCGCACTACAATTAAATGGCAATTGCGGATGTGCAGTACAATCACACGATACTTAAGTTTGCGCAGTAAGGTTAGAGGTTGGTTTTATGTGCGCAGTACAGTAGCATGACACAAACATCCGCGCAGTGAAGTTCCATGCTACTTATGGATATGCAGTTAAAGAAATTTAATGGAATTTTTTACATGGCACTTATTGCGTACAGTAATGTAAGGGGTTATTATGGATGCGCAGTAGAGTTTCATGGAACTTACATATGCGCAGCAAAGGTAGATGGGATAGTACATATGGATGCGCAGTAATGTTAGGGGTACTTATAGATACGAAACGTTCCGAGACAAAAACGCAACCGAAAACAAAACAGAAGAAAATCTGCTCCGGTTCTGAACCACGCAAGAAATGCAATGTTAAATTACTTTATAATTACTTTATGAATTATTAGAATTTATCGATTGTAGAATACAATTATGAGTTCAAAATTCAAAAATCAAAAAGTTGACATCAATTTTAGAAATTTCATTAATCTGTAAGATTTTTATGAAAGTTAATACCAGGAATTTTTAAAATATCAGAATGTGAATTTGGGTTGAAAAATCGGAAATTCAAAAAAGCAACCGAAATTTTGGGAATTCAAGTCACAGATCATGAATTTGGGTTAAAAATTCAATATACCATAAAAAGGACCTTAATTTTTTTTAATTTGAATAAATTAGTGAATTTCTATGAAAGTCAGTACAAGAGGGGTTTTTATGTCACGGGATACGAGTTTGATGTGAAAATTCCAAAATTAAAAAAGGACTACTTGAATTTAGAACATTTTTTTTAATTAGTGGATTTTCAAGAAAGTCAGTACGAGAAGGTTTTTTGAGTCACAGCATACAAATTTTGGGTCTAAATTCTGAAAGTGGACTTAATTTTGGAAAATGTTATTAAATTGGTAGATTTACATAAAAGTCGAGTACGAGTGTTTTGTCAAGTTACAGAACACAGAAAGTTGACTTAAAATTTTTAAAATTGTATAAAAATGGGAGGTCTCCGTGAATTCCACAACGAGGAAAATTTTTGAGTCTCAAAATACGAATGTTTCCCCCAAATTTGTATTCTGAAACTCGAAAACCCCCTTAGTAATGTCTATTATGGAAATATACCAATTTACCAATTTGATAAAATGTTCAAAATTTTAGTCAAATTTTAGAATTTTTACCTTCAATTTGTATTCTGTACTTTGAAAAACGCCCTCGTACTTACTTTTTTTGAAAGGTAACTATTATCTAATTAAAAGGAATTAATTTTTTTCCAATTCATTAATGAATTACCTACTAACTGATTTAATAAGGTTTTCAACATTTAAGTCGCTTTTTTGAATTCTTCAATTTTGACGCCAAATTCCTCTCTGTACCCCGAAAACCCCTCTCGTACAGTGGTATATTTTTTTGCTTCAAATATTAAAAAATTTGATGTGAAGAAATAACTTTTTGAGCCTATAAAATATTTGCTTGACTTTAAAATATATTTCTTTCCATCAATTGAAGGCCGGGATGCAAGAACCGGGCGAGCGCTCGAAAACGTGAAAAAGTATTGTCCAATCGTCTTGTAATACCCCAATTTTAAAGTTCGAAAAATTTATTTTGAAAAAATATGTGCTTGTAGAGAATATTAAAATTGAACTTTTTTCTATTTAAAGTTTTTCTTTCCGATGTATATTTTAAATAATAAAATTGAAAAAGTGGAAAAAATTTTTTCCCAAATTCAATTATTTTTTAAAACATAAATCGTCCTTACTCAGACAAATATGATTCAAACTGTTTGAAATTGGGTACACACATGCACTATACCCTAGCGATGCCTACAAGATGAAGAAAAAAGTCAAAACTGCCAATTGCTTAATAATAATTAAGAGGTAAAGTGACCCCGTTGTTGCCTCCATATTGCCTATCACGTGACGCTGTGACGTCATGATTTCAGATCCCAATACATATACCCTCCTGTGCGCCGCTGTATATCCCCCCCCCCTGAACATTTTTCCTGCTGCATAACCCCACCCCCCGAAAAATTGTTCTAGCTACGGCCTTGCTAAATATCTCCGAAAACATTGATGCTACGAAAAAAATAAGGTCAGTTTCAGGATCAGCGCTTCAAAATACATTAAGAAATACCATAAGAATCGAATAAACAAGATTGTTATAAAATTTGGTGGCTTAGTGTGCTAATTAGAAATAATAACATTTCTACTGGTATTCTCCCTGATATTGACCTATCCCAATGTTTTAGTGAAGTCTTATTTGCTGCAATGCTCTTAAATAGTGCCGTAATATATGCGTAATAATTGTGATGTAATAATGCCTAATAGGGGTTCCTCCGTACGGGTTTTTGACAAGTGAATTTCCCCTCGGGGAGATCGACGGGTAAGGCAAGAGAAGCCGAGAATACTGCTTAGCTCCCTTATGGATTCTCATTCTGACCTTCCTCGCTTTCTGCACTGAAGGGAACAAATGAAGCAACAAGCAAGGACAAAAGTCGGTATAAGATGACGGTACGTGAAGAGCGGGAAGAAAACTAGATATTACACAATACGAGTAGTAGAGAGGAGGGAAGGTTGCCTGAAAGAGTGAGATGGTGGCAGGTAGTGTGTGAGGAGTGGGGGTTCACCATCGCGGCATGGCATTACGGGCGCTCATCGCCAAGCTGCCCCTCCACACTTGACGTGATGCTGGCATGGAGGGGCGAATTGAAGTTACCTCTATCGGCATCGTGGAGGGCGGTCTTGCTCCGGCCCGTAAGTTGCCGTCAGTTATTCGTGCTCCTTTTGAGGAGAATGTTCGTTCGGTTTGTTTAGCAGTAGTATTTGACAACAAAGTCGAATGTAGGTGACATAATCTCGCGTGTGTAAGTGCATTGCACTGGCATCGTGTCCACGGATAGCCACCATGCGACTGCATAAAGAAGACGCATGGCTGTAGATTCCGTAACGATAAATACGTCAAGCGGCCAAGCTCAACCAGTGCTTTCAGCTTTGTATTTTGAAAAGCTGTGAAAAAGTGACCGGCCGGTGTTTTTCCCAATACAATGCTCAATGTTCCTCTGTAAGTATATGCTTACTCTTATACTCACTCTGCAAACTTGTTTCTGATCCTCTAGGAAATTCTGGAAACATTATAACAAACACTCTGTTATTCGACGTCTACACTAACAAAAATCTTGGTTGATATTTATATCGAGCTGTTATTCTACTTGTGTTTTCAGATCGCAGTGAATAACGTGATCAATTTTTATTCAGGGATAATGATAGCAAATGATCAATAATTTACCGAATTCTTTATAAAATGTACCGTATTTATGGGATTATGTTACTTTACAATCACTGTCTGTTCAAAAAATTATTACTTGTCTGCTGTGGCGAGTATTGGGTATGCCAAATGCATTGTTGTCCTTACGAAAATCATCAATAATGAATTTATTATAAAAATATGATAAAATATCGGTTCTTGAATTACTTTAAAGTTATAAAGTATTCCAACAAATGAAAGAAAAAGATGTTTGGCAGAGGTTACGTAGAACATCAAAACCTTCAAAAAGTAACAAATGTGAAACGAAGATAGTGTAGTACTGCTTTACGAATAAAAAATGATAAAAAATGTAGCTCTTAAACCTTGCGAATTAAACCAAATTTTGAGTGCGTTGATATTCAGATTTTTTTTTTATATCGTGAGAAATGGAAAAAAATCTATTTTATTTTATTAAAAAATTTCCTTAATGATGATTCGCATAAGGGACCGTACTTAAAATACGTATTACCTGGAGGGGAGTGGGGGTTCCCTTCATTCATTCATGTACGCAATTTTTGAATATTCGCAAATGAAACAAATAACTCACAATAATTGTACAGAAAGTTAATATGGATTTAACTTTAGGCGCCGAAGAAACCTGGTGAGTGAAAAACGAACCTAGCGAATAAGAATTTAAAAAAAGTTCAAGTATTGAGCTCCGGTAAATTTTGCCGTATTTAAAGTTTCTCGTACGGCAAACTTTTGTGTCAATAAGGAACTGTCTGTTCCGATAATATTTTTTGCTACTTTGGAAAAATAGTACAATATTTTACTATTTTATCATTATATATTGTATATATATATATATATATATATTTTATCTTCCATTTTACATTTTTTAATTTTGATTTCAGATTCGACCCACAAAACACACGAGCACCCATTTTTAAGCCACGACACTTATTTTTACATTGTTTGTCCGACAGCGGCGTAGCACAGCTTAGGGAAGAAGGGCAAAAAAGGGTATCCGAAAAATAAAATGACTTAATATTGAAGTTAACAAACATAATTGTTTAAACAATTTATTATTGTTTTTAATAAATATTATCTTTGAATTATGCTAGAAAGTTGCCGTTTTTTCTGAAATTTGCAACTTTTTGTCTACTTTTCACTTAGAGTGTGATGATAATAAGTAATGAAATTTAACAAACCGAAAATAATAATTTTGACTCTACAACCACTCACATGGTCCCTTTTCATGCGGGCCCACAAATAATAAATATTGATAATAATTTAAACGAAAAGGCTTTTAAGGAAAATTTATATTTATAACTAAAAAGACAAAGCAAAGTAAAAAATTTCAGAAAAAATAGCAACTTTCTAATTATATTATCTAAGAGAAGACAGTTACAATCAATAATAAACTTTTTAAACAGTTATGTTTGTTAACTTATTGCATTAGTTATCACCTCACAAAGTGAAAAGTTGTAAGTGCAAAATTTTAGCAAAATTCGCAACTATATAGCATTGCTATATGAGAGGATAGTTATAAACCATATTATTTTGTTTAAACAATTATATTTGTTAAATTTCACTAATTATTACGTCACGCTAAGCGAAAAGTGAACAAAAACTGGAATATTTCGGAAAACCCGCAAATTTCTGGCATTATTGAAAGAGAATATTATTTAAAAAAATTATCAATTGTTGAAACAATTATATGTGTGAAGTTGAATTAATTATTACCTCACTCTTATTGCAAATTCAATAAAAAGTGAAAAATTAAAAAAAAACTTCATCTTTCTAGCATTATTCTGAGAGAATATTATTATAAATTTTTTGAAGGAATCTGTATTATCATTGGAGAATAACAGGAAATTTTCAACGTCTTTTTCGGAATAGATAGAGTTCTGAATTAAAAATAATTTTTTTTCACATTATTTTTTTTCTGAAAAAAAAGATCTTCTCCTTTCACTCCGCTGGTATTCGAACCACAGAACTTCTGATTTCCGGTCAGGTGCTTTTCCCATTGAGCTACTGGAGAGATCGAGAGATGAAACTTTATTTTAGAAAATATGCAGAAGTTCTGTTGTTCGAATCCCAGCGGAGTGAAAGGAGAAGATCTTTTTTCAGAAAAAACTTAATTAAAAAATTGATCATCGTAAATAATAACAGATTATTTGAAAAATTATTTCTGTTAAATTTAGTTCATTATTGCCTCGCTCTAATTGAAAAGTTAAAAACAATTTTTAAAATTCGGAAAAACCGCGACTTTTTAAATCGATTTTAAGAGAAAATTGCTAAAACCAATAATAAATTAAACCATTAATGTGAACTTATAGTTTTTAGTATATAGTAGTATCTTATGAAATATAAACAATTTGTATTTTAAAAAACCGCAAAAAAAAGTATAATTAGCGCCAGAAACTCGCGAAACCCAATTTTTCACTTATGGGGTGTTTTTGGGTTCCTATAAACCAGACTTACGGGGGTGATATTCAAAAAATAAGTTTTCATTCGTATTCTATTGCTGATTGTGAAAATAAATGTGGAATTTCAACTTGATACACCTAATATTGACGATTTAGAATAAAATTTACAAAAACGTATTTTTTTCTCATGGGGAATACGTGTGAAACTTCATGGGGTTTCCGAAACCTCTAATCTAAATATAATTTAAAACGGATATTGGGATTGGCGGGGGGAGGGGGAATTGAAATAATTTAGGATGCGATATGCATGCAAATTCCAGAAACAAAGTTCCAATGCATTCTGAGACGAACATCTACTCACTAGCAATAACAATTACGTACTGAACATCCTGCCCCTTTTCCTCCCTTCCTGAATAGGTGAGAAAGTCAACCGAGTAAGATAGGAGTGGGGGGGGGGGATTGACGTTGACTCAGGTCAGCTTCGGGCAGTCTCTTCGCGGGACTAAGTTCGAGCGTTTTTCTGACCGCGGGACTGATTTCGTGTGCAGTAGGGTGGTCCAAAAATGCATTGCAAAAATTTTTTTGATGCTAGATGCAAACGATCCCCCCAAAAAGTTTCGAAATCCACTTTTGGACTTGAGATTTTACATAACTCTTTTGTATTATTCATAGTTCTGTTTTGTATTAAATCCTAAAATAATTGTAAACAGTAATGTCCTCCATTTATCTAACTAATTGGGTAAATTTTAATGAACAAATTTTTTCCGTGTAGATGTTTATGTTTTGTTTTACTTTAGTACAGTTTGTCTCAAAAACAGAACCATTCTATTGTACAGAATATGAAATTAATAAATTATTTTACATTGTGCAATATTATTTATTTATTCATTCATAATACTTTGTTATTACCTGATTTATTGATTCGTTTTTATTTTTGGCGACGGTGAACTGTATTAAGAATTGGATCTGAGACTCTAGCTACAGTCCGCGCGCGAGTCCCCTAGCCGCTAGCGATTGGACTAAAATTTTCCAGAAAACTTCTTTGTTTTGTTGTTAACAACTTTCTCGCCGGAAGTTCTTTGTTGCTCAAAATTCGCTCGAGAAACGAAACGCTGGAAGTTAGAGAAGTCCGATGTGCGCCGAGCATCAGAAAAAAATGAATAACAACATTTTTATGTAAACTTTTTAATTCCTTTTACTCTATCAGTCGAAGGACATTTTAAGCTACATTTCCTGAAATTTTTATTTAAAAATTCCAAAAACTGACTGACTGACCACGATTCGAATTTAAGAACGAATTAAAATCGATTTTTCCAAAAAAGTCAGCTTTTTTGCCTTTAATTAGAAAAATAAAAAAGTCAGCTTTTTTGCCTTTAATTAGAAAAATAAAAAAGCTACAACTTTTTGCTCAAGGAAAAAAAGATGCGCAATGAAGTTATACATCTGGATATAGTCCTTAAAATTGAAATTCGAAAATGTTACAGAAAGCCACCAGGGGTCTTCCCACTCCCGGCGAAATAATTGTATGTGCCCTTATTCGATCCGGCAGTTCAATTATCATTACACGTAAACAATTTTTTTCAACATACTTGTGTCCATCAAATCCAAGCCATACTGAATATTTATATCGTGATTCAAAACGAACTTTTAAAGGCGAGAATTTCACGATATATTAAATCAAACCTTTTTTTTTATTTTTTATCGGGTGAAATTTGGAAATTTTGTTTCCGAGTAATATTTGTGGGCGTCCGCATGAAAAGGGCCCTTATGGCCGGTTCTAGTTTAGGAGATATTCGCGTTTTTCTAAGTTGAGGTGAAAATTATTGTTTTTGGGTTTGAGTGGGGGATGATACTGGGACCTATAATGAATTAATTGAGACTATACTCAAATCGAGATATTAACCGGAAGCAGATATATTTCATGTTCGAAGAAAAAATATAGCATGTGTGCTTATGGCATTCGCCAAGTTTAGATGCGTTTTTCGCGAAAAACGGGTTTTATCAAAGTTGCAACTTCAAAAATGTCTCGGTGACTCGTTTTTCAACTTAGGGGGTTCATTTTCGACCTAAAATGCCGAGAATTTATCCGGCTATATGCAATTATACGTAACTCCAGAGCGGTCATCAGGGCCCTGTTCAGGGCTGGGTTCCAAAAATATCGATAATAGGGTCATCCAAAAAAATTTTGTTTGCCTTATAGTTGAGTTTTTTATAAACTATGACTCCCAAAGAATTAAAATGCGAAATTGAAACTCAATTTCGTATATTTAATAATTTATTTAAAAGTGATAAAATATCCACCGTAAATGTCGATTTATAAAAAAAAAAAAACATGTAGCGCCCTCACAGCACGAAACACGTGGTATGTCGTCACGCGCCGTCAAAACCAAAGCAAATACATGGTCAGTTTGATAAAAACAATCGAAATAAATAATTATCAGCGTTTTTTGGCTAAAAGGGTTTATTTTCATGGAGTATCAGTATGCCTGGATACGTTAAAGCCAGTTGGGATAATTTGCCAAAAGTTATTACACTTATGATAAATGATTTTTTTTTTCGAAGTGCTCCAATTTCAACTTTGCTGAGACTCGAGGAGTAAAAGCGAAAGAATAAGTAAATGGGATGAATAACGTTAATCCTTTGAAACATTTATTTTTATTTATTTAATTTATTAATTTGGAATGATAATTGCTTTAGGTGAATCGTAACATATATGCAATATGCGCAATATTGTATCCAGAAAACCTAACCACACTTTTTATATAGATGCTTTTATAAATACTTTTATAAATACTTCTATAAAATTGTTATAAAATTTATAATTATAAGATTTATAATACGAAATTGAGTATGTTGTCATCGCGAATCCATAATTTATCTTTACTTGTTTGGATCAATGGTTTTAAAAGGGGACGGATGCAACCTCTCTCGCTTCTTACTCCTTCATGGTGAGTATAGAATATTTTCCTAATTTTAGGATAATTTGAAATTGGTCCTTCTGAGTCTATCGTGAGTGGTACCTGCTTTAGGACCACAATTTCTTCCTCATTTTTTCATGAACTATTTCCCTTTTATTCGGAGATGGCTCCCGCTCCCGTCGGAGCACCCGTTTTCTGCAGATTTTCTGTCTGTTTCAACCAGCTGCGCAGCTCGGCTCCCACTCGGACGGTTACCCCTTGTTCTATCCCTTAATGAACCTTCCTTCCGAAAGACACACGAGGTCAGGCGGAAACGCAGCTTTGTCACCTACTGACCTAGATTGCTGTGTGCTCCCTTCCTCATCACAACATTCAACGGAGCCATCCCGACCTATTTTCTCTACCACCCTGCCATCTGTATCAAATTCTGTCTGTTCCTCTTCTGTCGTAAATAAAAATACCTTTTCTATTTCGTGTTAACTGTACATAGTAAAATCGTCGGGATTTGAGTCTGTGTCAGTTATTTGATCTTGCAAGATCAATACCTGACAATCAGTCTCTTCTTGGGAATGTGGTTTAGGGTCTGCGGGATAGTATTTTTCGTCAATGGGTTTAGTTGGATAATAATAATTGTCGTCGTCGTCTACTGGGTTGCGAGAGAGAGCATCCGCATTTGAGTTTACTCTTCCTGGTTTATATTGAATTACGTACTGGCAATCCTTTAATTTGATGCGCCACCTGGCCAATCTAGATACTGGGTCCGTCAAATTACGTAACTATGTTAAAGGTCGATAGTCAGTTACCAAGGTGAATGTACGCCCGTAAACGTATGGTCGGAAATGCTTTACGGCAAAGACTATCGCTAGCAACTCTTTTTCGGTCGTAGAATAATTTTTCTCGGCATCGTTTAAAGTTCGCGAAGCGTATGCTACGGGTAAGTCTTTGCCGATGGGACCCTGACTAAGAATAGCTCCCAAAGCGTATCCAGACGCGTTTGTCGTTATAATAAATGGTTAGGTAAAGTCCGGGTACTGGAGAAGGTGTTCGCTAGATAAATTTTGACGCAATTTATCGAAAGATTCTTGTTGTTCCTGTCCCTAAATGAACTTGGAAGATTGCTTTAGTAATTGGGTCAATGGTTTTGCGGTTTTTGCGAAATCGGGAATGAAACACCGATAATAACCAGCCAACCCGAGGAATTGTTTGATATTTTTCTTGCCTTTTGGTACCGGAAACTTTCGAGTGGCTGATACCTTTCTGAGGTCGGGTTTCACACCGTCTTGGGAAATTATGTGCCCATGATACGTTACCCCTTTCGCAAGAACCTACATTTATCGGGTTGAAGGACAAGACCGGCCTCTTTTAATCTGAATAAAAAATTTTACAATTTCACACTGAACAATATAAAAAAACTATTTTAAGTTTGTTGCACTTCACCCGCGAGCCAATCTCTTCGGATTTCGGCCTTCGGAAGTTCCTGTCGTTTTCGTATTTGGTGTCCCTCGTCCTCGCAGTCCTTAGAAATCGCTGGCAATCCTTGAAAGACACTGTCCGTCGTTGAAAGTCCTCGAAAGTCCTTGGAAGTCACTGGCCGTCCTTGGAAGGCCTTGGTCTGACGGCGCGCCTGCAGAAGTGAAAGAGAATGGTACGCGGTTCCAATCACTCTGCTTCGATCCTGTCTCTAAAAACCCCGCCAAAAAAAAAGGCCAGGATTGTGGCATTTTGCAATTTATAAAAATCTAATGCCAGTGTTAACGTGTGTTTGAAGGTTCAATAAAAACAAGTTGTCCACACGCGCACATTATTAGTGTTCACTTCGTTTTAAGTTCGAAGCACAAAACTTCACAAGTGTCACTGTCACTCAAATTTGAATCCAAGATGAGCACAACGCGAGTCAGCAAATATCCCACACAGCTATGACCAAAAAAGTTTCCCGTAATGCCCGGAGATTGATTCGCGCGCGAAATTAAAAAATGGGAAGCCAAACCATCGATTTCCGTCGAACTTCGCCGTCGAAAGGAGTTAGAGTCCTTGCTGTGAGGAACTAGAGTTTGTTTCGCGTTGTGCTGAAAGTCTTATTAAAGATTACTATAATTTAATTTCGAATCAACAAGAAGAAAAGACCGAATTTTACGTTGAGAAATCGTACCGAATACAGAACACCATATAAAACCAATTAGAAACCAATTAGAAAGTTCACAGTTACCTAACAGAACACCACATAGAACCAGGAACAAAAGCCACTTTCGAAAGTAATAGGACCTGATAGAAGCCTCATCCTATTAGGTTTCTATTTGGTTTCTAATAGGCATTTTTACTAGGGTAGCCATTTCTTCAAGAACTTCCGAAGGTGAGTCGGTTCGCAAAAATTAGTTATTATGTAAACCAGTCTCTCTCTCGTTTTTTTTTGTTCGTTGTTCGGTGAATTTGACCGACAAATAATGGGGTAAACGTAATTTCGGTTAAAGATATATTTTAAATAATAAAATGATAAACGAAAGCCGAGCCGTGAATGATACCATGGATAGTGCTAATGCAGGTGGGTATGGCACCGGCAGTAGTGAGACTGCAGAGGCCTCAACTGGGTCGAATCAGTCGCCCGTTACAAATGTGACAGGTGAAGGAATAAATGCGGAAGGCACAACCTCCGTAACACCGGGTATAATTGTGACACCGGTCACAGCATCTACCCCAATGTACTCAAACCAGCCCCCGATATTGTCAGGAGAAATGCGGAACTTGACCCGAGAAGTTCAGGCCATTGACCTGAACCGAACTATAGTAAGCCCATCGCAGAGGCCTTAGAAGCAGGGCACACGAATGTAGGGGGGTATTTTTTGCCAGGAATTACTTTCGATGAGTCAGGATTACTTAATCAGCCAGCACCAGAGCCCCAAGATCCGATCCCATTCAAAGCTGCCTTAGAGTTTTTACCTAAATTTTTTGATGGGTAAACCATCCCTGTTAGTCGGTTTATCCGAGATTGTATTTATGCCCGTAATTCTATCTCTGTTAGGGATAGGCAGCATCTATTTTTGATGATTAGATCTCGAAGTTCAGGAAGCGCATACAATGCATTATTGGATCGCGAAATATATACTCTAGAGGAGTTGCTAAAACACTTGAAAAATATTTTTACCGAACATAGGAACTTAAGTCAGTTAAATTCAATCCTTGCCGCAGTGGCTCAAAAGTTTAATGAAACGGTACAAGATTATGGCGATAGGGTTAGTGATCTCTTAAAAAACATTATTGAGTTAATTGAAGAAAAAAATGCTGTTGAATCTTCGACCCCAATGATTAAATCGGCTAGGGACACCGCTTGCGAAAATTTCATAATGGGGTTAGATCCTAGAATGGTTCTAAGGGTAAGAATGGAGAGACCGCGAACTCTTCAAGAGGCAATTATGGCCGGAAGGTCAGCTGAATGAGAAGTTAAATATGCGAAAGATCTTTTTAAAAATAGGGAAGCTGAAAAAAGTGGAAAAAATGAATGGGCAGCATCAAGTAGAGGGAAGTCATACCAGGGTAATATATTTAGGCCATATAGAGGAAATGCAAGGGCATATGCAACAGTAGCTGGAAGAGAAAAAACTAATGAGGGATTAAATACAAATGCACAAGGATTACGAGGTAGGGGCAGAGAGGGTGGAACCGCCGGACGGGGAAGAGGGAGAGACGGGCAGCGAGGGGCCCTGTCGCAAGTAATCTGTCGTCGTTGTGGAGTGCCAGGTTATTCGAAAGGGGTTGTGCTATGCCTGCCCCTCAAACTTCCATAATTTGTCGGAAGTGTACTAAGACAGGGCATGTAGCGAGGGATTGCCCGAATGACGGTTCCCTTCCCCTCTGTTTTCGATGTCAACTATCGGGACATTTTGCACGGGAGTGTACAAAACCATATGGTCAGGAGAAGGAAGGGAAATTTTACAAATATTGTGAGGCGAATGATCATTTAATAAATGAATGTGAGAAACTGGCAAAAAGGGTAGATGAAAATATGCAGAATAAACAGAGCTCTTTAAACGAATAATAAGGAAAGAATGACAAAATCCCAAAAAGTTGAATTGTTCGCAGAAGAATTGGTAGATGGAAAGGAACCTTTTTAATAGACACTGGTGCTGAATTAAATATAATTCACAAGAAAAAAAAAAAAGATTCGGTTAAAATTAATGAAACACACAAATTTATTTTGAGTGGAATAGGAGGGAAATCAGTAATTACATTAGGGGAGGTATTTTTAACTATAAAGGATAATTCATATTCTTTCCGAGTAGTCCCCGATAAGCTTCCGTTGCCAGGAGATGGAATTCTTGGAATGCCATTTCTTAAAGATACATCGATACACCGGATTTTTACAAAATTTCGTAAACTTACTCTGACACACGAGGGTCCTTTTATTTACATCGTCCAGCGATGTAAAATTTAATCGATTTTTTTTACAGTGTTCCATTCTCAGCCTCGGTTAGCTGAATCTTAAGCGCGCTCGCACGGGTTTCTACTACTGATAATTTTGTCATCTCTCGCTTTCTATCTTTCTTTCATACTACAGTAGTTTTCCTCTCTTTCTTACCAAGCTTCACTGTCTGTGCATGTATCGTTCTATTGATAACTATCTTTATTTCCCTCTTTCTCTTACATATGTCGTTCAGGCGGGCTTGCCGCGTTAAGGGCCCCGGAAATCGAGTGTAAATCACAAAAATAAGATTCAGGCCAAACGGTGTAGCCATTTTGTGTGCTTTTTTATATACATACTCTAAAGAGCATAAAGACTCTCGATAAAGTTCGATTTTTTCGAAAAAAATGCTATTTTTCATGTAAAAATTAAAATAAAGAAATGTTTGTCGATAGCATCGTTGTAGTAATGTGTTCTACTATTCAGCGAAGCAGGGAGCAGGTAAGGCAGTTTTTCAGCTCTGATTTTCCTTTGCGCGATTCTAGCGAGGAAAGGAAAAACTACCTAGTGGGCATGAAATTTGGCGACGTCTTTATCACATCGTTGCGACATCTTTACGACAAATTTACGACATCCTATGTCTATGCCGTTAAGGTGTCTTTACGATATCGTAAAGACGTCGCAAAATCTAACGATGTCTTTACGATATCGTAAAGAAGTCGTCAAATGTGGGGTCCACTGGGTACCACTCGTTATGACTCAAGTCTGCAGGTAATGAAACACCCACTGTGACCAACTCTGATTTATTCAGGGGCGATCACACCGTATACGAAAACTAGTGTTCCCTACCCAAATGAGTCGGTGAATTCCCAAAAGGTTGGGTTGGTGTAGACTGTAGGTGGCTAGGGGGGGGGGGGATAATACCATTAAATGCAGACAGTGAAATAAAACTGTAAACAATACAATGTTTCATAATCAATTCGCCCCCGAATTCATGCATGCAATATTCACGCCGAATCAGTGTAACTGTACAATTTTCGGCAACTTACTCCGAAAGTAGTAGTACCTTGTTGCATAAAATAGCAATATACAAGATCTGTGTATAAAAAGGCAGATTATACATACATGCAAGATATCAATACTCTGTATCGCTCAATTTCCTCCGAAAAATAACAGATTTATTCGCATGGTACACAAACTTTGCATGTTTGCACAACTCAGGGACTGTCTGCAATAACCGGCTATAGAATTTTGTTGAACCTGAGAGCTTGTACAAAAAGGTTTCAAATTTTAATTTTTCAAACATGTATTGAAATATTTAATTTAACTGTGCATCTTCTTTTCCACATGAAAAATCGTATAACACGTGTATTTGCTGGAATCAATAGGAACAGCTGCTAATTTTTTCTACCAAATCGCCGTCTTTTAGCTAATTTTGACTGTATTCTATGTATTCTATGTACACTTGTACGTGATTTTGTCCAAAACAAGTTATAATAATTTATAACTCATATGTTTCGTGAACAATTCGTCTTTCATGGTAAAAAATAAATAATCTTCTTGCGTAAAAATTGAACAGTTTGGTTTAAAATTAATTTTTTGTATTTCAAAGTCGTGTTTTTTGTTGAAAAATTAAAATATATTCAGTTAAAAAATCATGTATTTCCTCAAAAAAATCGTCTTTTTCGGTGCAAAATTAATCCTCCTGGTTACAAACACAACTACTGTTTAAAACTCATCTATTTGTTAGAAAATTGAACTATTTGCTTGTCAATTAATCATTTTACGTTGAAACTTGAATTATTTCGTTGAAAATCCGTATTATTTGGTATAAAATAATTCTTATTCTTTCAAAATTAATATTTTGTTGTTTTAATTTTTTCCGGTATCTTAGAATATTGTATTATACATATAATTAAAAAATAAGGTTAACAACCACCGCAGGGTCCCACTGGGAGAAACTGCCATCTAAGAAATGACACCGGCTCCCAGTAGGACCGCGGGAAGTCTCACTCATGGCCACGACTCACAACCGTGAGATGGCTGGTCACAGAATACGACGAAATCACAACGACAGGCCGGCGAAACTCTCATGTGTTTTGAGGATACGAAGCGACCCAAGGATGACAGCTTTCTGCATCCATCTCGCAAGTGCCGTGGCATATTGTTCTTCAAGTTTGAATCCAAGTATTTCAGAAAAAGGATGTCTGGCAGGAGGATGTCTGGCAGCAGGAGACCTGGACTTGACACGAAGAGGAGACTTGGAAGGAGAATGTCTGTCAGAAGAAGAAGAAGAGGGTTCACAACGAGGAACACCAGGTATAGGATCGCCATTAGGCAAACATTCAAACTGTGAACCTAATTCTGCAACAAGGAATAGAGTATTACATTTTTCTTAAAGTAGAAAATCGTATGTTGGTATATCATAAGTTGTGAATGTGGCTGTAATTGTCATTGTAGTTGTGAAATGTTTGTAACGTATTAGTGATGCATATCGATCATTTGAAAATTTTTCTAAAATCTCGTCAGAATTGATTGAAACCTCGAACACCATACTCATCACATCGAGACAAACGATCACTCAGTCGAGATGATCGTCTCGTATCGATCGACTTTTTTCATTACATAATCTTGATCTCTATTAAATTTCAGTTTCATCTAATTATGTTTGAAGCAAATCTCGATTTTGTCCAAAAATGAACGATATGCATCAGTATAACGTATTCATCTTATTCTGCATGTCACAAAAAATCCGAGGTTATGTAATATTTATATAATATTAGTATTAGAATAATATCATGTTTATCAACATGCTAATTACACACACATACGGTAAATGCCAGTTGATCAATTTAATCCCGAAATTGGATCAGCATGATATGCGATGCTTTTATACAGATTTCGTATTTTTTATTTGATCAGCAAATTACGCATGAGAATAATTGGATTCTCAAGATTAATTGTCTGTTATCAATTTCTATGAGTAACTACTATTGAGAACCAGTTATTTCTTTTTTTTTGGCGATGAATTATTTTCTTATAAATTAAATATTTTACTATTTTAGTTCAAGATTCATCATTTTAGTTGCAAATTCATCTCTTTGGTTCAAAATCTAACTATTTTTGATTGAACGTTAATTATTTTTGTGAGAAAAGTCTACTATAATAGTTTTAGCGAAAAATTGATATTTTTCTGTTAAACATTTTATTAGTCATATGAAATTTTGATTGTTATGTTGAAAAATCCACATTTTTATTAGAAATTCATTCTTGTTGGTTGAAGATTCAGTTTTGCTGAAAATTCCACTTTTCGGCTTGAAAATTGAACACTTTGTTTTTCATTTCTTAACGGTAGAGTGAAGAATCTTTCTTGGTTGAGAATTCAACTCTTTTGATGAAAACTTGTTTTTTTTTGTATGATAATTTGTCCCTTTTGGTAGAAATTTCATACTTCTGATTCAAATTGCAGTTGTCTGTCTAATTATTAATTTGCTTTTGTCGAAGATATAACTATTCTGTGGAAATTTTTTTTTTTTTTTTTCGTTTTACATTAATTGGAACATGTTCTATTCTCTGCAGTACTGCATGATGCGTCACTAGATTTGATTGAATATTGAGAGTTTTCGTTAGCAAATTTTACCTTCTGTCTTTCGTAAAGTAACGTACTCTACTACATCATTATTATAACATAATACAAGCGCTGCATACAAATTTAGCTTCAAATTGTTACAAAAGCATGCAGTTTCATGTGAAGGTTCCTTTTAACATTAGAAAACCTTTTTTGACGAGTTGCCTTCATTTTTATCATTTTTTTTTGTCAATAAAAATGGCCGCAAAGTTAGTTTGAAAGGCAGTATTCTTCCACTCTTCTAAGAAGTGGTATGCTTAACTCGCAGGAAATCTCATAGGAATCTGCGCAAAAACTTTGTCTCCGCGCATATCGTAATATACCTTTCTATCGTGTGCCAAATCATCGGTGTTGGAAAAGTTGATGAATTTTGAATATCTTTATAAAAAAATCAGTATCTTATACGATCACACCCATCTATCAAGTCCTTATTCATAACTTTCTACCTAGAGTCCTTTTCATAAAAGACCATTTTTCATATTAAGTATGTTCTGATATTATCAGTTTTATATAATATTTTCATATAAAAATCATCTGAAATCTTTCAATATTAATTATTTATTACCCGCATGTACTGTGTGGACTTTATTTTGTATTTCATTGTATTCCATGTAATTTTATTGGTAATAAATCCAACAGTCCGGTGACTACATATTCTCGAATATCTTGATATGATCAGTAAAAATAATATATAAATGTATATAATACCTAGCAGGCTACAACAACGCTTTACTATTATAAATCAGACATACTTAACAAAAAACGGTCCACAATAATCCACTCCCACATGCTCAAAGGGTCTTGTAAAAGAAACGCGATCTTTGGGTACATTTCCCATCAAATAATTTGTCTCACGAGGTTTTGCACGAAAGCATGTTACGCATTATCTGATGATGTTTCTCGTCTTGTTACGACCGTCTATGGGCCAATACGTTTCACGAACTGCGTATAAAGTTGCGTGAGGCCCAGCGTGAAAAAGTTTTACGTATTCATCGCGAATGATTATTGTCGTAATATTATGATTTTTAGGAAGAACGATTGGGTGTTTCTTCAAATCACGAATGTTCGAATAAACGAGTCTACCTCCCACTCTTAGAACACCGTGATCTAAAAATGGGTTTAATCGAACAAGAGGACTCTTTAGATCGACACATTGATTACGCGATAAAGCACGCAACTCTCTCGGAAACGCTTCGGCTTGGGTTAGTTTAATAATCGTCTGTGATGCCGCATCAAGTTCCGTTTGTGAAAGTCGATCCGTAATTCTCATTGATTTATCTTTGTTTTTAAGATTATTAAAAAATCTACAACAATACCCGATAACGGATTGCTGTTTTTTAAGTTACTGGCCCTTTCCAGGAGATTTGTTCCTAATAGCGTAATTTTAATGACGTAATTGGTTGACTTCCTCCAGCCTCAGATCTTTCATGATTTTTAATGTTAAATTTGGGCCACGCATCATCTTTTTTGCTGAGCCAATTTGAACCTTGTGACCAAAAATTATTGTTTAGAAATTCCTGAGGTCCTTGACCACGGGAGATCAAGTCTGCAGGATTGTCATGAGTAGGTACGTGTCGCCACTCACGACCTTCAGTTTTTTCTTGAATTTCGGCCACCCGATTGCCTTCAAATGTTTTTAAAATATGTGGTGGCGTATTTATCCATTTGAGAGCAATGGTGGAATCAGACCAAAAGTAGATGTTGGAAAATTTCAATTTCAAAGATTGTACAGTGACGCTGTATAGTTTTGCCAATAAAAGAGCTGCACAGAGTACTAATCTTGGCAGTGACGTAGTTTTTATGGGAGCAACTCGCGACTTAGAGCAAATAAGAGCGCAATGATGATTGCCTTGAGTGCTCGATGATCTCAAATAAAGGCAAGCACCATAGGCCTTCTCCCTAGCGTCACAAATCCCATGTAACTGAATCTCAGTGGAATTTGGAATCATGATACACCGATCAAACCTGATTTCATCTAACAATGGCAATTCGTTTCTGTATTGGATCCAAACTTTTTGAACCTCGACTGGGACAGGTGTGTCCCATGTGAGTTTGCATTTCCAAAGTTGTTAGATCATAATTTTCGTGGACAAAATCACGGGCTCTAATAAACCTAATGGGTCGAATAACTTAACGGTCTGAGATAAAATCGTTCGCTTTGTTATTTTATCGTTAGAACTTGGCAGGTTGACAGTATATAAAATTAAATCGGTTTTCGCATTCCAGTGTATCTCTAATGTTTTTATTGTTTCTGTCGGGTCGAGGGATCGGTACGTAATTGAGGCTTCATCTGAAAAATTATTGTATAAAGTAGGATGATTTGAAGCCCATTTTCGCAAATTGAAACTACCTTTATTTACGAGAGTATTTAATTCTTTTCGGAGTTCAAGAGCGTCTTGAAGTGTATGCGCTTCTGTCAAGAGGTCATCCACATAGAAATCGCGCTTAAGAATAGCGGACGCGATGGGATGGGAGTCGCGTTCGTCATCTGCGAGTTTGTATAGTGTGCGAAATGCAAGAAATGGTGCGCAAACTGTGCTCAATGTAACCCTATTCAGCGAATAAATTTTGATAGGTTCGGAAGGATCTTGCCGCCAAAAGATTTTTTGGAAAAGACTGTCCTCTTCCGCTACACGAATTTGCCTATAAATTTGTTGTATGTCTGCCGTCATGGCATACAAAAATATTCTGAATCGAGCAAGAATGGAAAACAGATCCTCTTGTATAGTAGGGCCAACCATGAGAGTATCGTTCAAAGAGATACCAGTCGACGTTTTAGCGGATCCGTCAAATACAACTCTGGTCTTTGTAGTAAGGCTACTTTCCTTCACTACTGCGTGATGTGGGAGAAAATATCCCTGATTTGAAACTAAGTGATTGGGAATTGATGACATATGATTTTCAGTGAGATAGCCTTGCATGCATTCTGAGTATTGAGATTTGAAAGTAGGATTTTTCTCGAATGGATGTATTTATCAATTTTTTCAAAATTTGTCTTTTTTGGTTGACATGAACAATGTAGTGGAATTTTTTCTTTTTTCGTGCGTCAAAATAGAGCGCTTCTGTTCCGAAAAGTATCTTTTTTGTAAAAGAAATGCCATTTTTAGGTTGAAAATTAAACTATATTGGTAGAAAATGAATCTGATTTTGATCAGGATTCAACTACTTTGTTGAAAATTCGTCCTTTTTTTTGTTGACTTCAACTGTAATTGATTTCAAATTAAAATATTTTGTAGTAAAAGTAATATAAACTATTACATTTTTCGCTGAGAATTAATCTGTTTTGTTTGAAAATGTAATTACTTGTAATCATGTATTGCTTTAAAGTTTCCACTATATTGGTAGAAAGGTAAACTATTTTTTTTACCAAAGAAGATACAATTTTATACAAAAGCGCCCAATTCTGAACAAAGAATTGATTGCAACCAAAAAAGACAAAGCTAATCCATAAATCTCTCGTCATAAAAATATAAAAAGAAAACAAAAAATAACTTCGAAGTAACTCTAGTTAAAGTTTCAAGTTAATAAAAAATTTGTAACACTGGCCTCGACCAAACATCATTACGGCTTATGATTATGGTTGCCTTATGTTAGTAAATGTGAGTAATTCCTTGTATGCACACAATTTATATTAAAATGCTTTAATTGTTACTGAAACTCCACAACTGAAATTGACGTCAACGCGATTTTGAACACAAAATGAATATTTCGATTTTCCTGGAGTTACCTTTCGCATTCACATTCGTGATTACTTTGTATTTCGAAGTAGTACGCTATTTTCCAGGAGACTTTCTTATGAAATTTATTTCGTATTTTCTGGGAGTTGCCCTCGTCATTCGGATTTACGATAACTTTGCATTGGTGGTAGATGCAGTAACTTCGAGGTACCTAAAAAATCGCTTTTTTGCACGTCCTTAAATTTTATACTTTCAAAATCGAAATAAGTAGGACGAAAATGCACAAAAACCAAATTTAAACTCGAAACAGAGCACGCTGTTTTATTTTAAACCAAAAACAATAACATTTTTGTACAGGACGAGTGAATGTTCAAGCCGAACGGATGATTCTTTGATAATGAAGTTACTTCTCGACCAAATATTTCTTCAATTTCCACAAAATTAATTAAATTTGTAATAAAATCCATTCTATTTTGAAGCACATGGTTGAATTTTGAAAAGGAAAATATCACTTTTAAACAGAAAAGTTAATTTTCAACCAAATAGTTCAATTCTCAAAAAAAAATTAATTTTCAACGGAACAATTGAATTTTCTAATAAAATATTCGCATTTTCTGTCCAAACAATAGACCGATTTGAAACAAAACAGTTCCGTTTTCAACGAAAGATATGAATTTTCAACTAAAATTATGAACCTTGAAGCAACATAACTGAATTTTTAACACAGTAGTTCAACTGTGTAGGAAGTAGTTGAATTTTAAACCAGAAAATGAGAATTTTCACTCAAAAAAGCTGAATCCTCAGTGAAATTCGATTAATTTTCTACCAAAATGGTGGAATTTTCAAACTGCAAGAAATGCGATTTTTTTATCCAAGAGATAAATTTGGAAAAGAACAAGTCGAATTTTTCACCAAGAATCGAAACAAATGTCGACCAAATTCCTGAATTTAATAGGCAAGAAGACGAATTCTCTTAAAAGTAGTTGCATAGTCAAACTAACAATATGATTTTTCAACAAAAGAATTACTTTTCAAACAAAATAGTTTACCTTTCTACAAATATAGTGGAAACTTCAAAGCAATACATGATTATAAATAATTACATTTTCAACCAAAACAGATTAATTCTCAACGAAAAATGTAATAGTTTATATTACTTTAACTACCAAATATTTTAATTTGAAATCAATTACAGTTGAAGTCAACAAAACAAGACGAACTTTAAACAAAGCAGTTGAATCATGATCAAAATCAGATTCATTTTCTATCACAATAGTTGAATTTTCAACCTGAAAATCGAATTTTTTTTACAAAAAAGATACATTTTGGAACAGAAGCCCTCTATTTTGACGCAAGAAAAGAGAAAAAATTCTATTACATTGTTCATGTCAACCAAAAAAGACGAATTTTGAAAAAATTGATAAATACATCCTCAACGCGATTTTGAACACAAAATGAATTTTTCGATTTCCTTGGAGTTACCTTTCGCATTAACATTCGAAAAATGATTTGAAAAATAGGAAAAAACTGAATGGCAAAAAGCAAGCTGAAAAATGACTCTAGAACTATACAAAAAAAAGGCATTTTCTCATTTTGCCTAGGCTACACGAATTCCCACTCGCACATTAACAATTAAACAGTCGCTTTTCGTGTACTACTTTATTACTCAACATCTTTTACGAAAGGGATTGCAATGGTTGAAATGATTTAATTTATAGGAACGATTGAAAATTTCGCAGAAGAATTGTAAGCCGCAATTTGCCCAGCTGAGATAGGTTCTCTCCTATAAAAGTAAAATGTATTTAAACTTGAGTAAAATATTTTGAAAATTAGAGCATAACTATATGTCTTCAATGATAAAGAAAATGGTTTTCAGAATAAATTGCCTGAATCCTGGTAGAATAGTAACGGATAATATTCAGAGACATTTAATTTCGCAGATATTCAATAAATTATAGTCGCACGAAAACCACCTTTTGAGAAAGACGTATTTTATGCGGACTACATCTGAAGTTTGTAAAAGTCAAATATTGTATAAAGAAAATTTCACAATGTATGATGATTTAACATTCAGTAAAATTATTCTACTTTCAAGTTTCCTCACTTATGTGTAGGCTATCCTTAACTCAACCGAGTTTATTGGTAGATTTGTTAAATATGTCAAACAAGAATCTGAAGTAAAAATTTTATTCAGAAAAAAAGGATCTCTCTCCTCTCACTCCACTGGGATTCGAACACCAGATCAACTGATTTCATGTCAGGTGCTCTAACCAATTGAGCTATTGAGATTCCTATTGAAAGTCTAAAGTGTTTCAAATTGTAGTGCTCCTACATGAGAGTCTTAGTGACGAGAACACTTTAATAGCAAATTATATTGTCAGTAAAATTGAAAGAAGCGTTTCTACTAAGATTGTCAATTTGAACAAACTGGACAATACGATAGTTCGAGATTTGTTGAATGCAGGAAACGTTACCCAACTTAGAACGACGACACAATTTGTCCCGATATAGTCCTTGAACAGCAAACAGTTTCCTTTGAGACGAACTGTGTGAAAATCCTTTTAAACAAAGTAAGAGCAAAGGAAGGTCGTCGAAAGTGTTTAGCCATTTTCTTATCAGAGAATAAACGATCTAGCTATCTAAAGTTTCTGCAGAGCTCGTGGTTCACTAATTTTCTGGATGTCAGTGCCCTTGAACTTGTTAAGAAAAGAGTTCTGAAAAGGAATTGGTTGACTACTTATCACGGAGATCTAGCAACGGTGCATCAATTTAATCCATTCACAAGAATGTCCACCGAAAGGAAATGTCCAGCAGAAACTCATTTTTTCCATGACAAGTTGGGGGATTTGAACGGATATAAATTAAGAACAGGTTCCTTTGATGAGCCACCTGTATTAAGCGTGAGAAGAAATCGTTCTGGATATCCTGTTGAAGTGACTGGAGCAGGAGCACTTGTGCTGAAAGCGATATCCAAAGCGATGAATTGCTCAATTTTGGAAGTTGATTCTAAAACTGAAGGATGGGGTGATTTAAGTACTGACCTGAGCAACAACAGTTCTCTTTCATACAAACTTTCTCAGAATAAAATACAGTTTTACACTCATTTCGGTGGGTATCTCGCCATGACAGAAAAAGTTATAGATTACAGCAGGGCTTCTGGTGAATTTCGTTACTATCCTGTTGTTCCAATTTTAAGGTCCAAAACGTTATCTGTACAATTTTCAAGCAACTGCTTGCGCATCGTAGTATCAGTGTTGGTGATGATGTTGATTCCTTTAATCGTAGGATACATTCTGAAATCAGATAGCAGTGTTTGGTCCCCCTTGTACATATTCGAAGGTGCGCTTGGACTCTCAATTCCACCTATGCCTCAAAAGTTGGCGGAACAAATCATCTTCGTTTTCGAACTTTTTGCTTTCTTTATTTCCTCATCTGTAATTTTCTCAGTTCTTACTGACATAAAGTTGACAACAGAATATGAAATGCAAATCAATACTTTAGAAGGTTTGAATGATTCTGGTCTTCCACTTGTGATGGACAAATTGACCTCAAACATAATGCGAATCAGCGAAAAAGACGGAATTGTTGAAGCCTTGCTGAATAAAACTATTATTGGCTCTTCAGATACAAGCTGCATCAAGTTATTGATGAAGAATAAAAATATCTCGTGCATCATGCCAGAAAGTGTGGCAGAATTTCATGTCCAAGAATACAATAAACCAGTGGAACCAAACTGATTACTAGTGAATTCTAATTGGTTGAAACAGCTAGAAGTATGTTACTGAGAAACGGTGAGATTTCACTGGTTCACTCAGTGAAATTTCGCCATTGATTTAATCAGTGAAGTACACTGATTAAACCTAAGGCTACTTAGCACTGATATTTTTTGAAATTATTCCTATCATTAAATAACAGAAAATATATTTTCTTAATTTTTTTCTGATTCCAAGCAAAGAGTCTCTGGCACGTTTTCCAATTGTGATATTCTAAAAACAGTATCATTTTTATGGATCAAATTTATTTTGCTAATGCGTCATCCCCATATATCGGATCGAAATATTTATTTTTGCAAAAAAATGATATTTTCGATTTTTAATCGTTATCCAAAGCCGATTTTGAAACACCATGAAATTTTAGTTTCAAAATTCTCTGTCGATTTTCTCATGAATGGATCATTTTCTTAAATTAAACTTGATTTACTCATACTCAGAAACTTGCTATGTAGAAGGCATGTTTTTATTTTGTTTCTAAATTGAGAATTGAATTTTTTATCGCAATCCGCGGATAAACGATGACTTTTTAATAAAATTGTTGAATTTAGAACCATATAGTTGCTATTTCATCCAAGAAAGATGAAATTTCTACTAAAGCAGATCAGGTTTCGAATCAAAAAGACTAATTTTCTAGAAAATAGTTAACTTTTCAAACCAAAAAGTCGAATTTTCAATAAAACAGTTGAATTTCAAAGTATAACAAAATTTAACAAAATTGTTAAATTATTGAACAAATAATAAAATTTAACAAAATTGTTAAATTATTGAACGAATAATAAAATTTAACAAAATTGTTGAATTATTGAACGAATAATGAAATTTATAACCATAAAGATAATCGTCAGGAAGAAGCAACTGCATAACAAATAAATATAAATACAAGGCAAATAAATTTCAAACAAGATTATTATAGTAAGGTTGCTGGAAAACTTTATTTTAAAAATTCTTTAATTTTTCCCTGGACAATTTAAATATTTTTCCCTGTCCATTAATATGCGAAGACCAGAATCTTAAACTTGTATCATTTTCAACCTAAATTTTTTTAGAAACGAAATATAACACTCTCAAATCAAAATTGAAATTTTTCAAATTTATTCTGCTTCATAGTCATTTAAAGTTATAACAATTCTCTAATTTTACAAGATTTCTTCTCTGAACGCCTGGCTTTTTCCAAAATTGGGCACATAAATCAAGCACCCAAATGCCAGGATGAAAATTCTCATTTTGAGACGGTTGACATTTGAAATGCAACAAATTTAAAATCAGCGTTTTTCTGTAGTTCAGCGTTAATAATTCGATTAGTTGAGAAATTTTCTAATGCAATAGTGGAAAGCAATAATTTGCTTGATGATAATAAATAAAATTACGTAGGGCTGCATATAATGCTTCAAAAAATTTTATAAATATGAAAACGTAAAAAACAGAAAAATTTGAAAAATAGAAAAGTTTGAAAAAAACGCTATTTCTTAACTCTATTGAAATAATAAAAAAGTCATATTATGAAATTTCAAACTGAAAATATGCATGGTCTGCCTCAATTTGAAAGCGTAGCCTTCAGATTGCTTGAACAATAATGAGCGTTATTAGGAGATTAGATTTTGTGATAAGTGAATATATAATATGATAATGGTTGAAAATATAGGATTTTTGCACATACGTCCTCAAAATGATCCAGTCGATCAAAAAAGGTGCGAAATTATCAGAAGCGCTTGTAATTATGTTTTGGTTCTGTATAATTAATATCGAAATTTTTTTTCTTCGAAGGACTTTGTGCCGATTATCCATTCCCCGAAATCATCTCGATATCAAACAGAGCAAGGCAGAGTTGCTACATTGCAACAGAGTTGCACACAGTTGTTGCTACAGAGTTGATACATGGGAAAGAAATGAGTTAACGTGGTTCGGACATCTCGAAAGAATGAAAGATGAACGTGTGACCAAACAAGTGTATAAAGGTAAAGTAAATGGCAGAATGCCCAGAGGTGGACCGTTGAAAGAATGGTTAGAATCTTTGAATGAGACATTAATCCGAAGAGACATGAGAAGCCATAGAAACACGAGAGCTTGCATGAAAAAATGCATGGATGTGAAGGAAGCTAGAGTAGTATGCCAGGACAGAAAAGTTTGGCGACAAATAGTTTATAAAAAGAATGTTGAGATACAGATTACGCAAAAGCAGACCAAGATTGTACATGTTAATCGAATTAAGCATGCCTTTTTAAGGTATATTTAAATAAAACAAATAAAAAAAATTTTAATCAAATTTTGTAATTTTACAGTTTTAATTTTTTTTAATTTTAAGAACATTTTAATTTTGATTTTGAAGAAATTTTGAATATTGTATTAAAATCCTTTAGATTAGACTATACGTGAAATGAATCATGGAACTGACCTGCCTTTCGCAAGGCCGTTCAGCCAGTCGACTTCCAACAGCGTTACTTTAGATAGAAAGAGAGGTAGATAAGGAAGCATATATGTAAAGTTAGACTGCTTGATCTAAAACTGCGTTGAAGAAAAGGGGAGAGAGAGAGGCGAACATGTAGCTAGAAGAAATGGGTGCTGTTGACAGGGGGGAGCGGAGATGCAAGTAGCTAACCGTGGCGCAATGCTGGGCTGTGCAAGTGAGGGGGGTCGTTGACTCCTTTCGCCGGCGGACCTTCTTCCCTGTTTGGGATACCCAAGGGTGAATTGAAATTATGAATTTCAATTCAAATTAGGAGGGGAATGGGAACGAAACTAAATGCAAAATCTGAGGAAGGAGATTACATATATATTTTTAAAGATTTAATGATAATTTTCATTAATTAAGGCCAAAATGCGAAGGAGATCTGCCCGCAATTTTTAAATATTACTACATAACTGATATAGTAATTTAAATAAGAATATTATCCATGATAATACCGAATTTATTATAAAATTTTTGAATATTAAGACGATCAAGTTATAACGGATATGGAATTGTTTTGGAATTAGAATTTCGATTGAGGTGAAAATTTGTTAAATTTAATCAAGAAAAAAATCTTTATACTTTAATCTAGAACCAGATAAAGTTATCAAAAAATATCTGAAACAATAAGGAAACAAAAGGGGAGAATTTTAAAAAATCCAAATATTTCATCATTTCGGATTTAAAATTCTGTTAAGCTAGAAAACTAACAAAAATCTTTAAGAACAAACTTTATCGTTATGAGAGGCGTAGGCGTAACGTAAAGCCATAAATGTCAAGTGCTTAACGGAGGGAGAAGTGACGAGTTACGAATTTCGTGAATAAATCCGAGACACGAGGTCTCCTTCATGCTAAACATGCTTATAATATAAAACTATCGTTTCAAAAGTTCGAAGATGGTCCCAGAAAATGTTATACTTGATTTCAAAATATTAATTTGATTTGCCAATTAAAAAAATATATATATATATATAAGTAAAACTAAAATAAAACGGAAAGGTAATAGTAAATTCAATTCGCAAGTAAATAGTTGAAGTTTTAATCATTTTTGGAAACTTAAAATACTCCTCGTGGGGGGAGGGACCAGCTTGAGACTGTAGTGTGGGCGGGCATGGACCTGTCTTAGAGTGATCTTAGACTGATCTTTTCTGCTCCCTGAAGACCAGAGTCCCTTGTCCCAGCCAGCAGTTTGAACTCCCAATGTTCCATCTTGTTAGGGTCTTCACGATTCAGACCCATAACCATAATCTTTACTGCTTTGTGGTACCTTCGTGACGTCACGTACTAGGATGGCCCAGCTTCTTTGGGACCTTCAGGTATTAGTCTGTTGATACAGAAAGCTATCCTTATTTCAGAGAGAGAGAGAGTTGTGTCTATTTCAATACCCTAAGAATGATGCAGGTTTAGGCTGCAGGGGCAGACCAGAAGGGGACCAAACGTGGTTTGAAACTGGTCTTCAAGTGGTATTGAGTTGATCTTTCTTTTCGCGAGGGACGAAGAAGTTTTCCCGTCACTAAGAATTTTGAAAGTTACATTTAACATTTCTACTTTTAAATAAAATAAATTCTTGTTACATATTCATTCATATTGATTGGTTGTAGGATTAGGTTCGACTAGTAAACAGCAAGATTTTCTATGCAGTAAAACTCAGAATTTAGATATTAAAATATAATAAATGAATTTTAAAACTTTAACTGACATTTTATTGAAAATATTTATCAAGATTAAAGAATTAAGAATGAATTGAATTTTTGGATTAATTGCATTTTTGATTTTGAAATAATTACATGTTTATACGAATATTATGACAGTTGACGCATGGCCGTCATGTTTGTTTTGCAAGTATCATGAACCTAGAATTAAAAGTAGTAGAAAAAGTAACAATAGCTAAACTTACCTTCCTAATGGCAGATTTCCAACTTATACGGTCCATTTTCATATAAAATTAATGAAATGTGACAGTTTAAAAGTTGATATTATGAAATATATTAAACAAACGAAATAAAATCAACAATAATATCCAAAATCATCCCTGTGGAGGAGGGTCAAATCGGACCAAATTTGCCCGGTGATCGTGTATATTACCTTGTACGGTCCATTTTCATATAAAATCAATGAAATGTGACAGTTTCAACGTTGATGTTATGATATATAGCAACCAAACGAAATAAAATCGACAATAAAATCCAAAATAATACCTGCGGACAAGGGTCAGGTCGGCAAAAATGTGCGGAAATCGTGTCTATTGCCCTATGCGGTCCATTTTAATATGAAATTAGTGAAATGTGACAGTTTAAAATTTGATAGTATGAAATATATTAACCGAACGAAATAAAATCAACAATGAAATCCAAAATTATCCGTGCGGATGAGGTTCAAATCGTACGAAATATACCCGAAGATCGTGTCTATTACCTTATACGATCCATTTTCATATAAAATTAATGACATGTGACAGTTTAAAAGTTGATGTTATGATATATATCAACCAAACGTAATTAAATGGAGAATAAAATCCAAAATCATGCGTGCGGATAAGGGTCAAGTCGGATAAAGTGAGCCCGGAAATCGTGTCTATCACCTTATACGGTCCATTTTCATGTAAAGTTAATGAAAGGTGACAGTTTAAAAGTTGTTATTATGAAATATATCAAGCAAGCCATATAAAGCCAACAATAAAATCCAATACTATCCGTGCTGACGAGGGTCAAATCGGAAAAAATGTGCCCGGAAATCGCGTCTATAACCTTACACGGTACATTTTCATTTGAAATTAATGAAATGTGACAGTTTAAAAGTTGATATTATGATATATATATATCAACCAAACGAAATAAAATCGACAATAAAATCCAAAATCGTCCGTGCGGACAAGGGTCGAATCGGAAAAAATGTGCCCGGAAATCGTGTCTATTACCTTACAGGTCCATGTTCATATAAAATTAATGAAATGTGACAGTTTAAAAGTTGATATTATGAAATATATTGAGCAAACGATATAAAGCCAACAATAAAATCCAATACCATCCGTGCTGACTAGGGTCAAATCGGTAAAAATGTGCCCGGAAATCGTGTCTATTACCTAATACGGTCCATTTTCATATAAAATTAATGTAAGATGACAGTTAAAAGTTGATATTATGAAATATGTTAAACAAACGAAATAAAATCAACAATAATATCCAAAATAATCCGTGCGGAGGAGGGTCAAATTGGACCAAATGTGCCGGGTAATCGTGTCTATTAACTTACATGGTCCATTTTTATATATAATTAATTAAATGCGACAGTTGAAAAGTTGATATTATGAAATTTATTAAGCAAACGAAATGAAATCAACAATAAAATCCAAAATCATCCATGTGGACGAGGGTCAAATCGGCAAAAATGTGCCCGGAAATCGTGTCTATTACCTTATAAGTTCCATTTTCATATAAAATTAATGAAATGTGACAGTTTAAAAGTTGATATTATGATATATATCAACCAAACGACATAAAATCAAGAATAAAATCCAAATCTATCCTTGCGGATAAAGGTCAAATGGGACAAAATGTGCCTGGAAGTCGTGTCTATTACCTTATACGGTCCATTTTCATATAAAATTAATAAAGTGTGGCAGTTTAAAAGTTGATATTATGAAATATATTGAGCAAACGAAATAAAATCAACAATACAATCCAAAATCATCCATGAGGACGAGGGTCAAATCGAACAAAATGTTCCCCGAAATCGTGTCTATAACCTTATACGGCCCATTTTCATATAAATTTAATGAAATGTGACAGTTTAAAAGTTGATATTATGATATATATCAACCAAGCGAAATAAAATCAACAATAAAATCCAAAATTATCCCTGCGGACGAGGGTCATATCCGACAAAATGTTCCCGGAAGTCGTGTCTATTACCTTATACGGTCCATTTTCATATAAAATTAATAAAATGTGGCAGTTTAAAAGTTGATATTATGAAATATATTAGGCAAACGAAATAAAATCAACAATACAATCCAAAATCATCCATGAGGACGAGGGTCAAATCGAACAAAATGTGCCCCGAAATCGTGTCTATAACCTTATACGGCCCATTTTCATATAAATTTAATGAAATGTGACAGTTTAAAAGTTGATGGTCAGCCCTGAAGAAGTGAACTGCAATGTTCACGAAACGTCGGCAAGTTTCGTAGTTTTGCACACGATTGAAACCTAAAAAAGCTTTAAGTTTAAATTTATCATAATAAATCCTCGTGAAACTATCAATTCTATTATCAAAGAACTTTACGGAAAGCGTTTTCTCACTAAAATTAACATTTTCAGTAAGCTCAGGACTTCTCAAGCTAAGTTACTAACTTTTAAGCTTTCTTAAAACGGTGTCGGGGCAATAACATCGTCCTCAAATTCTTGCAGTTGAAAACCCATTTGGGAACATCTAAATCCAAATCAATTCTACATAAAACAGGTTTGCTTCTCTTGAAAGAAAGAATGCAACATACCAAAATTGTCTTGCACACTACCTCCAAACACCTATTAAAACTTTACCTTTTCCCATCGAACACTCTCAGATTTGACATTTGGTCTACATTGGACCGCATAACATTTGACCAATCCCAAAAATTGAAGATCTTTCTACTCAAAAACAGAAAATAAAATTTGACAAATTACTTCCAGTAAGGCACACACCATTAACTAACACAGTAAAAAACATCTCTAACCATCCTCTCAGCAATGGAATGATTTCAGCCTTATCTGAAGGACATAATTTTGCAGTCGCTCCCTCCAAAATCCTGGAAAAAGGAATCATCAGTAATTTGAAATCCACAATATATAGCCTTCCACCCGAAAAAGCGAATGACATACTACGTAGGACGGCCAACATCTTACGCCAAGGCCAACTTCCCTCCTCAACAAAACAAGAAAAAACAGCAAATAAAGAACTTAACCAGAATAAAGATATCATAATATTACCCGCAGACAAAGGCAACAAAAAACAAGTCATCACAACCCACTAAAGAGAGAGAGAAAAACGACCACCATCCTACCCTACATTTTTTTTTTTTTTTTACGAGGGAAGGTGGAAAATGTTCAACAACACACCGAGAAGGGTCCGCACTTCTCGGTAGTGTGGGGATCTTAGTCGCATCACTACAATGACCCTGACATATATAATATTCAATTATACCTTGCGTATAATTATACATTATACAAAATCAATTTTGTCATTATAATAATGCCACCAAGGGACCCACTAAAAACCACCACCCTTTCTCCTTGGCATTGATCCCCCCGGAACCGCTTTCGCATTACTTCAGGGGGTGCCGTTTTCTTGGCCGTGCCTCGGCCTTTCTCTATTTTCCCAGCTTGGGCTTCTTCTAGCTAACTGGGCTTCTTATCGGACCTGCCCAGCTATGATATTAGCTTGCGCGTCCAAGAGGCTTCCTCAAGGAGGCGGCCTCTCTGAACGCCAAGCAACTCCTTGTCCCCGGGCAATGGCCTGTCCGGGGCTTACTCTCCTTTGCGGCGCAGAGGTAGCACTGTGGTGTACTTTCGCACACCGCAGCCTTATGCCCCACTTTGCAGCATCGCCAGCATGATTTGGTCCTATCTGGACCCTCGCATTTCGCCGCCATGAGGCCGAAGCCTATGCAGCGATAACACTTCACTGCATCCGCCTTTCTGTGTACACGGCAGGACACCCATCCCACCTTCAGGTGTCCTGCGTGTAGTATTTTTTGCGCCCGTTCCTCTGTCACTCCCACGAATGCCTACAGTGTTCCCCTGAAGGACCTTCTCGTGAGAGTGACTTTCATCTGTTCAGGCAAATCTGCTCCAAGACATTTCCTGACCGCAGCCTCAACCTCCTCCACAACAGTTGTGGTGTCGAGGTTCAATACCTCGACCTCAGAGCGAGGGACAAGCTCCCTCACACTACCACCTTCACCAATAGCCTCTCTAATGGCAGCAGATAGCTTTACTCTGCCGCTCGCTGCAGGTCCTACTTCCACAAGGACCTCACCGTTCCTGGTTTCTCTGACACCCTTAATTTGAACACCAAGGGTGTCAGATTTCACCTTACGTTTGAGGTCCTTGAGGACCTCAGCGTAGCTTAAACCCTTGGCAGGTTTTATAATAACCGCCTCGGGTCTAGCTCGCCTCTTCCTTTCCTTTTTCTTTGTAGGTCAAATTGCCTGTGTAGGCATTCCTTCCTCGTCCTTCTTGGGCAAGGAGGTCGTCACTGCAGCAGAACGGTTCCACGGTTTTTTCCTCGTCGGCTTGGAAGTACTCTGCTCGATTGGACTCAGTGTGGTCTCCCTTCCTCGCTTCCTATCACGGGGAATGGGAGTTTCAAATTTAAAAATTTTGCTTTCAAATTTTCTACATTATTTTTCGAAATTTGAAAAAAATCATTTTATACGCTGCAAAATAAAAAAATTTTACCAAAAAATCTTCCAGATTATTGTTCGTCAGTTTTCGAAATCTTATGAAATCGTTTTAAATGTTCTCTTGAAATTAATTTACAACATAAATAATTATTTTAATCTTCCCAGGAATTTTGAGAAGATTTTTTTATTCTCTTGGAACCCTTAAAAAGTTTGAACATTTTTTTTTGAAATTTTCAAAATTCTTCATTTTTTCTTACTTTTCTTGAAATTGATTCAAGTTTGAAATTATTTTTGAAATCTTTTCGAACATATATTTTTTTAAATCTGTCAAAACAAATTGCTTTAATATCTTCGAGATATTTTTTGGAAAATGTTGGAAATCTTTTGAAATTTTTAAAACTGTTTTTCAATTTTCCCTTGAAATTTATATTTTGAAATAAAAAAATCCTATACAGTTTTTCCAGGAATCTTTAAAAGAAAACTTTTACATTTTTTTCGAAAGCTTTCAAAACTCTTGAAAAGCTCCTTTTTTCGAAGTCTTCAAAAATCTACATTTTGTTTTATATTTCTTGAAATAATTTTGGAAATTGTTTAAAATTACTTAATATAGTTTAAAATGTGTTAGATTTTTCCTAAATTTTTTTTCAAAATTTTGCGAAATAGAAAAAGTTGCCTTAAAATCTTCCGGATTCAATTTTGGAAATAATTTGAAATTAATTTCAATTTTATCTTAAAATTAATTTTTCAAACTAAAACGTAATTTCTTAAAAAATTTTTTAAAATGTTGTAATTTTGCAAAATTCAAAGTTTTTGCCTCATAATCTTTTACGTCTTTTTTTAAATCATTTTTTGTAATTTTTTTAAAACTTCTCAATATCTTTTAAAGTGATTCGAATTTTGCATAATTTTTTTTTTAACTGACAAATTTTGGAAATAGCTTCTAAATCTTCTAGATTCTTTTTCGGCAATTTTGGAAATCTTTTGAAATCTTTAAAAGAGAACTTTTATTCTTTTGAAACAATCGAAAAATACTAACAAGCATCTTTTTTCGAAATCTTCAAAAATCTACATTTTGTTTTAAATTTCTTGAAATCGTTCCAAGCTTTAAATTATTCTAGAAATTTTTCCAAAACTTCTAAATATATTTTTAAATGAGTAGCATTTTCCCTAAAAAAAATGTTCAATTCTGCAAAATAAAAAAAAATGCCCTAAAATCTCCCACATACTTTTCTGACAATTTTGGAAATCTTTCGAAATGTTTTGAAATTTTCTTCAATTTTATATAGAAAAGTTTTTCATTCTCTTGAAACCTTTCATTCTTAAGAAGATTCTAAATTTTTTCTTGGAAATCTTTAGCAATTTTTTTTTTAATTTTATGAAATCATTTTTTTTTTTTTTTAATTTTACTAGGAATTTTAAGAAAACTTTTTTATTCTCTTGAAATCTTCAAAATTTTTAAGGCAAAATATTCGGCGAATTGTTCGGAAAAATTCTTACATTTTTTTATTCTGATGGCATTTTATACCTAAAATGTGTAGTTTTGATAAAAATCATTGAATTTCAAAAAAAAATAAAATCAAATTTAATTTAATTTAGTC